>CM024953.1:11943216-12070276 GCA_014282245.1 Rhododendron simsii
TCCATTTGTACCGTTGCTTAGAAAAGACCCAGGTCAACTTATAAAAACCTAATTCAATAATTCATTGCTTGACTCTCGGGTCGATTCTGGTCGTTCAGAACTGTCTGCTTGAATCCAATCTCCAACAAAGCCAAACGGTACGTATTGGGAAAAAATTTCACAAAACAGAGATACCCAAAAACGTATACATTTGAAGGAGTCATACAGGGCCCACAATCCACCCCAAACAACACGGTATGCATTTCTCTCTTTCCATGAGCGAGGGAAAAAAATATCTCTTTCTTGTCAGACTAATTTGTGGTCTCTATTTTCTTTTCTTAGAATATAAATGCATGATATAGAAGTTCAATTGTAAGACTAAGTCCACCCCAAACAACACGGTATGCATTTCTCTCTTTCCATGCATGAGGGCAAAAAAATATACCTCTTTCTTGTTAGACTAATTTGTGGCCTTAATTTTCTTAGAATATATAGTGTCACAATCCATTTTCCTCAATGAAAAAGTGTAACATTTTCTACAATAATGCTTATTATGAGAATAATTTCGTTGTATTTAATTGTTTGTTAATTTCCTTAAAAAAATATGTTCTTCGAATACCTGGTGGGCAAAAGTTGACTGGAATACCTAATTGTCAATAAAAGGAAGAGTTATCCAACAAGCAATATTGAACGGAGGGGGTACAATTTATATTTGTCCTCTCCACAAAATGCATTACTATGTGATGCATTAAATTTAGTAAGAAACTAAATTGGAACTTTTTTCCGCACTTTAGTCGATAATATTGAGTTCTTTTAATTTGTAGATAAAATTAGAAATCTTTTTTGCCGAAAGTACATTATATATTAGTCATAAATTTGCCAGTAATGGCCATGGACAATCAATTAGACGTACCCTTTCGGCAAAGAACTAAACATGACATGGACAACCACCATACTTTAGATGTACTGTTGGGAAAGACACTAAACGTGGAGGGATTATATATTGAGTGCTTTTGGAGCAATGTTCCACACTAATAATAACAAACTAGATGTCATTTTGTTTCCTACGTACTTTATCAATATAACAGTTATAGGTATGTTTCAGTCAAAAAAAAAAAAAAAAAAGAAGAGTTATAGGCATGCAGTATAATATTACCAATCAAAACACATGTGGAATACCACAGGCAATTGCTTCAAGACCAAAATTATGATCCGAATCGTTAATCTTGTAAAATGAAAGGTTAAACTTTAGAATATATTTATCGTTCATTTTGCATGACAACTTAATTTCCATATGTTTGTGCGTCTATAAACATCAAATCGCACTTATATTTTGTAAACTCATACTTTTTTGTGTGTTCTACTAGATGAATAGTTCAGATCATAGTTCTGGGCTCAAGATACGGTCAAAATTTGAGAATTTGGAGGAACACAAAGAAAGGTAGTGTGGAGGGGAGTTGGTCCCTGATAGAAATGACGAAAATATCTTTTTCTGTGGTGAAGAATTTTCCCCATATTGACTTCACTTGAAAGTCTGAGTCAATGAGGCGTAATGTTAGAGTACTTCGTTATAAAGAGCAAAATATTATTATTTTATTAATATTATTATTAAGAAACATGTTTTTTCATCACAAATAATGAGTGAGGAAAAATTATTCGTAGACTAAAGGTTATCGAGGATTCTCACTTAGTGACGAAATTTATTTTTCGTCACCAAGAGTGCTTTTTGATGACAAAATATTTTGTCGCAAAAACGAATAATTGGTGACAAAAAATTTTTCCCTCGCCCATTAATTTTTTTGACAACGAAATTTTTTGTTACCAATTATTACTTCTGGCAACGAAGCGATGACAAAATTCATCGCCAAAGGTGATCTATCAGTGAAAAAAAATATAAGGAATCGGTGATGAATTTTTTTGTCACAATAGATATTTTTATATGAGAAAAAAATCCCAGTTTCTTGCTCTTGCTGCGTTTCGAACCCAGGTCAGTGCAAGCTTCGACCAATGGCCAATATTCTATATATCAATGGGAGTTAGCGGAGTGTTAGCCACACACACTTTTCAGTATATATTTCGAATATCTAATATATAGTAACATATATGTTTAACATTAAAATGTATTCCAATCGTCATTTTGAGCGTTTAATAAATTAATAGTATAACATATACGTCATTATGGTAGAACGTAGAAAATATATAAAAAAAAAGTAGACAATATATCCATAAAGATTTTTTTTTTTTCCGGACGGAAATTTGTCTTCTCAGCAGCTCCCTTCAAATCGAAATTTTTCTGATTTTTGAACTCTAAGTTGAGTCATAAATGAGTGATGCGGAAGAATAATTTCAAGTTTTTTAAGTCAAGTCAACTTTTTTTTTTGCTCGGCAAGTCAAGTCAACTTTGAAAAATCAATTTCAAGGTAATATTTTTTTTTATTGTTATTCAGGAATCGATGACTTCAATCTAATAATTCCGTAACCAAAGGCATTCATCACTTTTCCACTCTCAATCCAAAAGCCAAATGGAGAGGTTGATATGGCTCTTCCATTTTCTCTTCCTTTTCTTCCAGTATCAATCTGCTTCTTCATCTCCTCGCTCTTCATCTCTTTCTTCGAATCATTCGTGTTCTCTCGATGAGAGATCTTCACTGCTGCAATTTAAGCAAACGTTTACTGTAAACAGTTCTGCTTCTTCCTGGTGTGATGAACTTGGTTCTCCTTCATACCCGAAGACACTGTCTTGGAACGAGACTACTGATTCAGATTGTTGCTTGTGGGACGGGGTCACGTGCGATGTGTCCACTGGTCACGTGACTGGGCTCGACCTCAGTTGTAGCAAACTCTATGGCACCATCCATCCGAATACCACTCTTTTCCAACTCTCACACCTCCAGCAACTCAATCTCGCCTTCAATCACTTCAATTACTCCCCCTTTCCACCCTCTTTTGGCCGCTTCACGAGCTTATCCCATCTCAACCTATCCTTTTCCTTTCTCTCAGGCTCAATCCCATCGGAAATTGCCCACCTATCCAATCTCGTTTCACTCGATCTCTCTTCTTCCTCAACTGGTACACTAAGACTTGAACCTCACAATTTCAAAACCCTGCTCATGAACCTAACCCGACTAGAAAACCTGAATCTTACCGAAGTAAACATTTCTTCGGGTCTACCCGATTCCTTGCTGAATTTGTCTTCTTTGGCGACTCTCGACCTTTATGGAACCAGCCTCAATGGAAAACTACTGGATTCAATTGGCTATCTTGGGTTTTTAAATTACTTGGATCTCTCTTTCAACAAATTCTCTGGGCCACTTCCCAAGTCGCTTGGAAACCTCACGAGGATTACTCTACTACGTTTATCGGGAAACGATTTGAACGGTCAGTTCCCGTCTACTCTCTCAAATCTTGATCAACTCACTGAATTCAGCGCTGTGGACAACAATCTTGACGGTACGATTCCCGAGTTCTTTTCTAAGCTTATAAAGTTGGAGTTCATTGATTTGAGCCACAATAAACTGCATGGTCTCATTCCGCAGTCAATTGGTTATCTTGGGTTTTTAAAGTACCTGGATCTCACTGACAATGAACTCTCTGGGCCTCTTCCCGAGTCGCTTGGAAACCTCACGAGGATTACTTTATTATGTTTATCGGCAAACAATTTGAACGGTCAGGTCCCGTCTACTCTCTCAAATCTTGAGCAACTCACCGAATTAAGTGTTGCAGACAACAATCTCAATGGTACGATTCCACGTTGGGTGGCCAACCTAACACAACTTGTTGATTTTGACATTTCGTCTAATCCATTTACCCTGGGTCCTATTCCTAATTACAACATAAGTGGATTTCGAAACCTACAATTCTTGGTCTTATCCAATTGCTCCCTCAACGGAACACTACCGTCGTGGTTGTTTGCTATTCCCTCATTGAAAAGGTAGACCTTAGCTCTAACCATTTGACTGGACAAATTCCTGAATTCCGAAGTGATTCACAGTTGGAGTTGATTGACTTGAGCAACAATAAACTGCATAGTCCCATTCCGCAGTCAATCTCAAGTCTTGTGAACTTGCATTCCCTCTTCCTTTCATCGAATAATTTGAGTGGTGTCGTGGAGCTACAGAAATTCAGCTCAAACCTTCAAATACTTGATCTTTCGAAAAATAATATCTCAGCCAATGCTACCTTGCCCAATCTTGTAGCGGTTTTTTTGTCCTCTTGCAATATAACCGAGTTCCCGGCGGAATTCTTAAAAAGCGCAGAGAACCTCCAAACCCTAGATCTATCCAAAAACAAAATTCATGGAGAGATTCCAAAGTGGGTAGAGGGGAACGCTACCTGGCCCAATCTTCGTTTGTTGGATCTTTCCTTTAACTATCTTCAAGGACCACTCCGAGTTCCATCACCATCATTATCCAGCTTCCTAATCTCACACAATAAACTAACCGGAGAAATCCCTTCATCAATTTGCAATTTGAGTTCCCTACAGATTCTTGTTTTGTTGAATAACAACTTAAATGGTGTTATTCCACACTGTTTGGGAAATGTCAGCAATCATCTCGAGGTGTTAGATCTACGGTCGAATGGCTTCCATGGGGCTATCCCGACAATATTTGCAAATGGAGGTGAATATTTGAGGAGTCTCAATTTAAATGGAAATCATTTGGAAGGACCAGTGCCGCGATCTTTGGCCAATTGTAAAAGCATGGAAGTTCTAGATCTTGGGAACAACGATCTATATGGTGCATTCCCTCACTGGCTGGAGTCTCTTCCAGAGTTGCAAGTTCTTGTCTTGAAATCAAACAGATTTCATGGGCCTATAGGCACTTCTGGAGCTAAAGCTCCTTTCCCTAAGCTTCGAATTTTCGACATTTCTCAAAATAACTTCACTAGGCTTCTACCGGAACGATATTTCCTCAATTTCAAAGCCATGATGAACATGGATAAATTGAAAACATCGTTGCAATACATGGGAGATGAAACTGGTTATCGATATTCTGTAGAGGTGGTCCTAAAGGGGACAACTGCACTTATATATATCCTCACTGCCTTCACAACAATCGACTTCTCGTGCAACAATTTCAAAGGAGATATTCCAAACGACATTGGTAAGCTACAAGGACTTCGGTTGCTAAATCTATCTCAGAATAGTCTTTCCGGTCATCTTCCATCACTGTTAGGAAATATTACAAAGCTAGAATCGCTAGACCTCTCTTCAAACCAACTCACCGGGGAGATTCCAGGGGAACTCACAAGTCTGACATTTCTTGCGGTTTTAAACCTTTCGAAAAACCATCTAGTTGGTCCCATACCTCAAGGAAAACAGTTCAATACATTTGAGAATAACTCTTATGTAGGGAATTCGGGATTGTGTGGATTACCGTTATCAAAGAAATGTAGAGATAATGTGGCACGACCACAGTCACCACAGCCACCACAACCAATATCCCAAGATGATGATGATGATGCCAGTGGATTTACATGGAGGATCGTGCTGATGGGGTATGGATGCGGATTTGTAGTAGGAGCGACTATCGGATTTGCTATGTTCTTGACTGGAAGACCGAAATGGTATACGAGAATAGTTGGCGGAGATCCACGCAGGAAGGTGGTAACGATAAACCAGATCGGTTGGAGAAGAAGTCTGCAAAGTTAGATGCAGTTTTCTGGGTAAGTGCTTTGATGTTTTGATGATTGTTTTACTCGAGTACAACGTAGATATTATTGTCAAATTAATGCTCATCCGTAATCGCATTGCTTAGTTATTCTTATTTCAACATTTTAAATTAATCATTTACTTGCTAGTTACGGGATAACACGTTCACAGCAAAGAAATGAGTTTTTGTGCTTATGGAATCAGAATCATGACTATCGTACCTAAAATCCGATCGAACAATGACCAATGCTAAAAGTGAATACTACACTTACTACAATTCAAACCAACATCATAATTCTTTATTGGTTGAAACCAAACATATCGTCAGTGTTCAAAAATAAAAATTATTTTGACTATAGTTAGTTGGTACGTGGTATACTCACTACGCCAAAATTTTCCTGTAGCGGCATTAGAAATCTGCCGAAAATAATCCAAAAACCGCCAGTAATACTAACAACCGCCGGTAGTAGACTGCGGGTAATACTAAAAACAGCATTACAAAACCGTCGGAAATAAAATGGGCGATAAATGTTTTCGCTTTCCCTGTGAGTCAAACCCGGAACCTCCGGATCTACGTGCTCGCGTGTGACCAACTGGGCTAAGCCGCATTTTGGGTAAAATAAGATAAATAATATTATTTATATTTTATGGGTCGGTTTTATTATAAGTGGCGGTAATAAACCACCGGTATTAAAAACAATTGTATATCCTACTTTTCCCAACGGTAATTTAAAAAACCGTTGGTAAAAGTAGATGGACTATGCTATCCGTGAAGGGGATTCGGGGAGATCAGCAAGTTCTCGAAGACTCGAGGTAACCGAAGGTGGAGGAGGAGAGAACCCAAGGCAATCCTAGAGCGAGAGAGAGAGAGAGAGGGGGGGCAGTAGTATAAGTACTGTGGGATTCGTATCAATGGTAAGAGAGTGGACAATGGTATGAATAACCGCTTGTGATGGTTTGGTTGTCTTATTTAAAAGGGGGAGAGTTTTCTCTGCAGGTGGTACGGCTGAGGGACGCGTGGAAGCCTTTGAATGGCTACCTATTCAGAGGTCATTGATATGCGGGGTTTCATATCATGCGGCCTCGAGAGTCGCATGAATGTCAAGTGGTAGGTGATGTCCGGTCCTTTAGTCTTAGGTTTCACAGGGTTGGTATGATACGGATTCCGATAAAGCTGAGCTCTAGGTCAGCGTATATCTCTCCTTCTAAGATCGGTCTGAAGGTTACCTTCTGAAGGGAGCTCAAGCCTGCGGACGGTCCCTTGGATTCAAACCTTCATGCCACACTACCTTCGGTTCCTGAGTCACCTGATCCCTGCCTCAGCTCAAGTGTAAGCTTTCGCCCTCAGGAGTACGGGGTCGTCCTTTAGAGAAGCCCTTGAGGCTGTCCTTTGGCTATGACGACCTTCACTCCTGAGGTCCCCTTGATCCTTCAGCCCTCAGATTAGGGCCATGTACCTTTTTCTTTTTCTTGTTAGATGATTGGATGGCTTGACGCTTGAAATGTTGGAACTTGGAAGTTCTTCTCATTAAGGGTATGGATTTGTTTACCAAACGTTCCAGACCAAATCAAGTTAATTAACAATGAAGAGAGAGAATTGAAAGTGATTCTCTAATGGTGTATAATGTTTTCCTTTTCTGGATTTTGCAGGAGGAAATAATAACTGTGGTGGTTGCTAGAACGAGTACTACAATAATATCTTGCCCTGTAGAATACTTGTTTTATAGTCTTCAAATAACTTCTCGGAACAGTGAGGCCAATCGGTCACTGATCTTTTCGCAAAGAATGCAGCTACAGATGAAGAGAGATTTGTGCATTTAATTCTGTTAAAAATAATGTCTTGTTGTAATTTTGTATTTTGGGCCAAAGATGTAGGCTATATTCGTTTGCTGGTTTTGGCAAAAATTTTTGAAATGTTTTCAAAAATGTGGCTTTGAACTTCTCTCATAAAATCTGTTCGTTTCAAAATTCTGGAGCAATTATAAAACTAAATTTCTGAGATGCTGTTTGGTTGATTTTTTTTAATTTTTCAAAATTTTTTTTTGGGTACAAATTTGGCTAAAAGCCATTGCATTAAAATTAAAAAGGGGAAAAAAAGAGTACTCGGCACAATCAAATTCAAAAAGGTAGCAAGAGCAGAGTGCTTGGCACAATCAAAAGGTAGCATAACCGAACGACGACTAGCCGTATTCAATGGCAATAATGCCAGCAGAACAGCAGAAAGTCAGCAACACAACTGATATAAGCTGCTTTCCCTCGACAAAGCTGTATAATTCGTTTTCTCCTAGCTGTTCAGCCTGTCCAAATTGGGATACAAAGCTTGCCAGAATACCATTTTGATCGAAAACAGCAGCAATAACAGTAGCAGCATCTGCATAAAAGGTAGCAAAAACAGTAGCAAAACAATAGCAATTTCGAAGTAGCAGCAGTTTCATGCCTGCCCGAAGTAGCAGCAGAAAACTGCATAACAGGCAGCAAAACATCTTAATATAATCTGCTAGAGGTATGTACAAGCAATCTAGCATTAGTAATTACCAAAAACTCCTGATAGATTGTCTTAAGCGGAGGACCTATATATGAAATAGGCATCCCACATACAAATGGCCAAATATCAAATAAGATCAGCATATGAAATAAGATCAGCTACATATTCATTGCATAAAGAAAGCAAATCAATTCCATAGTCCCAACGGTCGAACATAAGCAAAATCAAATCCGAGGTTTCAAGCTATTACAACATTACTACAGCATAACCATTCCTAAACAGTCCAACACCATCCAATATTAGTACCATTACATAACCCCGAACGAAAGTGTTTTGGAATAAACAAATATGACAACTACTAAATTAGAAATGCCATTACTCCTCAGGTGAGAAACAAGCAATGTTAATGCACTTATTTGAACCACCACGACCATCCATGTTTGATTGCACATTTAAGAGCAAAGGGACTGATGCTCCACCTACACCTTCCATGCATCATAGGAACTTCTTCCAGGGACTTTTCCAACAAAAACAACACAATAGGAGCTTTTTCCAGCCATGCCTAGGAAAAAATTATTTTGTCAACATTAATTCTTAACCTCAATAAGGCAGAACTCCGAAAAAAAAAGGAGGGCAGGGGGGGTTAAGTAAGAGCAAAAAAAAATAGATGTCCAGCATACTAACCTACCAATTGTGTGCATTCCATAATTGAGTCGCAATTTCATCACGCCTATGGGCCATTTGCTGTAAACCGCCACGGGACATGTTTACGACTTCAATATCTCCACCATCCTCTTCCTCATCGTCGTCATCATCCGAAGAATCAAAATACAAGTCTCTTTGACGCTGGATTATGATCCAGTTGTGAACAACACAACAAGCTGTCACAATTGAAGGTTGCCTCACTGGCTTGTACGAGGGCATACTTTTAAGGATCGGGAATCATCTCTTCAATACCCCAAAACATCTTTCAATAACATTTCTCAACGATGAGTGTCTATGATTGAACAACTCTCTATGGGAGTTGTAGACAGGATTGGGACCATCATATTGATTCAAATGATACCTTTCACCACGATATGGAGCTAGGTACCCAGGCATGTTGGTGTATGCAGAATCCACCACATAATATTTGTCTAAAAGTAAGTAAATTTAGTGAGACATACATGCATGTACAATAATCTACTTTAACAAAAGAACATTCAAGTGTAGTACTTACTGATCGGTGGGTGCGGAAAGTTAAGATTAGGATTTGTAACCGCAGCTAAGAACACCCGTGAATCATGGGCACTACCTTCCCAACCAGGATAAACAAATGTGAATTTCATGTCAAATGAACATGCTGCCATCACATTTTGAGTTTTGGTAGCCTTCCTTCCACGATATGCTGTTTCTTGTGTGGTAGGCACCCAAGCTTCGATGTGTGTCCCATCTATGGCACCGATACAGTCCTGATCAAGTTGACATAATTACAAAGGTGTCGTTTAAGAATACATGTATTTAACTACTATTGGACTGTATGATTACCTTAAACCAGAGATAGAATCTTTGATCATTGATAATTTCAGGAGGGGTAACATTCAAATCAGGCGGTTGAATTATGAATGGAACTAACATACAAAGGGCACGCCTCATGTACTTGAAGTGTCGGCATATGGTGAATGTGGAATGTTGGAAATGATCTGCAACAGTTCTATGCCTTCCGCTTTGCCCACAAATGTATAAGAATATGGCCAACGACTCTTCCACAGATAAATGCATATGATCCCAATTAAGGTTGCCTCTAAGTACCAATTCAGCAACTAATAACCTAAACGTTGGGGCATCTACACGTAAGACATCTTGTATGGTATCTTGATGCCCATTCAATAAATGTGTTATATATTCTTGACTAGTGAAGGGGGCGTTGCGTTGTGGTTGCCTTTCGTCGTTCGAAAGGGAAAGCATTTCCATTATCATCATGTCATCACCATCACTTCTACTACTTCCCTGCTCGTATTGGTATTGGCATATGATGCACCATGTGATGACGACATATCAGTGGATTCTTTAGGAGTACAACCTAAGTTTTGCAACAAAACTGTAGGCTAAAAACAGCACCCAAAAAAAAAAATTCTGATCAAGAATCAAAACTGAAACATATTTTAAAAAATTGAAACTTAAGTAGGACATCATGTGAAAGACTTTTTATGCAGGCTTACAAACACAACTAATAGAATATCAATTTTTTCATAACGCAATAATGCACATTTTAATCAAGTTTGGACAATGAACAGAAACAGAAACAGAATATAGATGTGCACTTTTAGCACCATTTTCACTACACTACCAGTAAGCACCATCTGCACTTCAAATGTATTATCTTATCTTACTAGAATAGGAGAGTTATCCTTACAACACAATCATTTTGTGGGAGACTTTGGAATAGAAGAAAATAAAACGTACACTGCATCCAAAAACAAAGAATACAGTGTTAATTATTTGCATTTCTCAGGATTTAACAAATACCATAGGGGATATCCATTTTCACACAAAAAAGAAGCATTCAACACACAAGGAAGTACAAGTAGAGCATTAATAAACAGCTGCAATTCATCAATTCATACGAGGAAAAAATGACAAAATCACCATGCTATTGGCATTTTCGTACAACAACAAAGCAACTGACCTAACCACTTCTTTGAATGAAAAGGGACTGACATAGTTTGTGGCATTTTTCTTACTACCTAAAACATAGAAACTGGATAATAGCACAAACAAGAAGCAAACGTACGAAGCCTACAACAAACGAAAACGCACTAAAACTTAAAACAACAACCAACGGAAACTTAAACCTACAACAAACTTCCAACTAGTACACAAGACTTCCAACTGCCTAGTCAAGCAACAACCACTACTCAAGATTTTCGACCCAAAAGTGCCTCATGTCGGGATGCAATTGAACAAATGATTTCCTAAGTTGCAGGTTGTCGGCAAGCTTGTTGAAAGCCTTAAGAAACTGATTTGGGTCGACAAACGACTGTAATGAGTTTAGTATTTGAATGGCCGAAGTTTCGGACTTTGGATCAACTTGTTCAGTGTTTTGGATCTTAACAGTTTGGTACCACTCTCCTTTAGCTTTCTGACAGAATGCTATTTGCTCATATGCATAGTCCTTCCTAACCATCTTGCTAGGGTGACTCCTACCACAACTCTGCCCATCCTCTGACTTTCTTTTGCCCTTAGAACCTGAAGAAGTATCACCTTGCAGCCCTTTCCCTTTCCTCATCCTCTACATGAGTCCCTCCATCTCATCCTCATCATCCGTTGTTATTGGCCCTATAGTTGAATCTGGTGCATATGCTCCAGTTGCCATAGTGTTGCCCAATAGTTCAGCAAGAAGGTCATAATGTTCAAGTCCTTTGGTTCGGAAAGGCTTAGCATCAGGGTGTGCCTATAAGTCCAGAAATCAAAAAGGCCTAAAGTTATAAAACAGATTGAAGAATTTGAAAATTTGTTGTTGATTGGGTTGCCTAATGTGAAGGTACCTGAAGGTAAAGTTGCCACTCAATGTCTGACATTGTGACTGTTCCAGTAGCCTCATCCCATCCTAGCCCTGTTTGGTTGACTTTTAGTGCCACAAATGTCTTATATGACTTCTTCAAACGAGCAAATTTGCCCTGCAATTTTTTCACAGTATATCCCCTCCTCCTCAACCTCACTGTCATCTCACCCTCAATGGATGTCCACTGCCTAGCCGTAAAATTTCTATCCTTCTTCGTACTTGCTTGTCCCTCTTTCTTCACCTCATCAAGCATTATATTTATGAAAGTCTCCACAGTGGAGTACCCCCACATCCCAATATCAGACAAATAGCCATTCTAGCCTAGTTCAAGCAACAAAAGGGTATATAGAACATGACACATTAGTTACCAGTAAGATTCTTTATGGCCTAGTTTAAAGCAAAATAGAAAAAGGCCTCTCCTAAACCTTCAAATAGATGACATAGATAATTTCCAATAATGTAAAAAGCCAAAAAAAACAAAAACGAAAAATTTAAGTACACAACAAACACTTATTCCGGGCTAACAAGTAAGAGTCATATACCACTGGTATGCTATTCTCGCCGGTGCACGACTGTTCTGAAGGGACGGGAGAAGATGAATGCTTCTTCTTCTTGACTGAAACTTTACTTGGAACTTGTCTTGGAGGCGTCTTTGGAGGAAAAATTTGGGATACAGAGAAACATCAGAAAAGTTAGGAACATCACAGAAGTATTTATACATAGCTTCAAATCAAAAAATTCTTCTGGAAATTGTTCGAGTGTATAAATTAAAATCAAACTACCATACTGTCGATTGAATACCTCTAGCTTTTCGAATTTTTGTCTGTCGGAGAACCCATCTTCCGCACCTCACAATGTTTGCCCCAACCTTCCCCGTGGTGTTCTTCTTCGATTGCTAGCTTATGGCTTTTCCCAGCACGGATTGGGGCCATTTTATAGAGAAAGGGGCTTGTTTGCTTGAAGATAAAGAAGACCTGGTATAGGTATGAGATTTGCAAATCTGCTTGAATGATGGGTGTGACTAATCGTATAGAGAGCTTTGCGCAGAGAGAAGACAAGGTTGAGATCTGTGCGAGTGGTTGAGTATTAAAGAAATGGCTTCTTCGGCACAGTTACAGATGAGTAAAGTTGGTGGGTGAGAGAGAGAGGCGTGAGATTCGGTCTGCATCCTCTGCAGAAATTGAAGAGAAAAGAGGTTGAATATAGGGTTTGGTTGCTGTAAGATTTCAGAACGGGTGGAAGATAGGATTTACAGTCGATGCGTCTAATCGTAGATTAAAGGCGAGAGAGGAGAAAATGTTTGAGTGTGGTTTGAAAATTGATCTCATGAAACTCTGTTTTGAACTTGGGACCGAATACGGGTTATGGGCTTTTTACCCGAAACCCGGTTTAAAAAGCCCAAAACGAACTCAGCCTATAGTTTTTTTTAAAAAAGACAAACTATCCTTTGGACTTATTTTTTGTTTTTCTAAAAAATTATAAGATTTGATATTTTTTTTACTTTTTCGATTCCTCTCGCTAAGACGAACTAATAAGTTATAAAAGTTTGATGCAAAACTACGCATACTGAAGTTTTTTTTGGTGGGTCTTCAACGCAATTGAAGAAAGTATCAAACAAATGTCGTTTTTGTCTACAGTATCATTTTATATGAACTTTTTTCAATATCGGTCCATATATTTTATACTTTTTTGATTTGTTTCGTCGAGATCAACGATTAACCCCAAAAAATTACGACGAAAAACTAAACAAAAAATGAAAAATACCAAAATAACATCACGTTATTAAGGTTTGCTTCCTCACAAAGTCTCATATTCGAAATCTTAAAGGTGCAATCAACTCTTTTAGAGCCAATTCATACAAAGATTTTCTTCCTCGTAAAGTCTCATATTTGAAATCTTAAAGGTACTATCAACTCTTTTATGACCAATTCATACAAAACAGTTGCTCCAACTTTATTTGAGCTCCACACAAGTGAACTATAGGATCGAGATTCCAAAATTAATTGAGATACGCGTAAGTTTGTTCAGCCACCAGAGTTATTAAAAGGAAAAAATAGCCGTGAATTTTTTTTCCAACAGGAAGTAGCCGACTAGCCGTGCCCGTGAATTTGTGAGAGCAAAAGCTAGAGATGGTTTGTTAAGGGCAAAATAGGTATTTTAGACAAAATAGAAAGTACTCGTACATCTGACAAAGTAGAACACTCAAGTATGATACTAGAAGAAAGAAACATGTGACATGTGGATTTATTATAAAAAAATAAATATTGCTATTCTCCATCGTCCGTCCATGGGAGGTCCATACTGGGTAAAATCGGAAAATTGGAGGGCTATTTTTTTTTTTTTTATGGCAAAGAAAATTTTTATAAAAACTCGACCGGAATACATCGAGGGGAAGGCATGGAGCACAAAAATGCTACATTGCCAAAAAGAGCTACAACAGAAAAACCACCAACCGAGAGTTGGAGGACAAACAAAACTCCTAAACAAAACTCCTCAAAGATACGACTAGAGTTGGAGGGCTATTTTGATCATTTACTTTTTTTAGGAGAAGTCTTCTCATCTTTTATCTGACACACTGCAAAAAGTACCGTCCATTTTGCCCTGAATCTCACGCCGCTCGTCCGCCTCCTGGGCGGAGAATAGAAGGACCCTTAAATAAATGTTTTGTTAGATACGGAGTACTAATTACTGTACAAAACAGAAACTCGTAATTTGTTTTTTGTGAGGAAGCTCATAAAACTTTCAAAACTAAAGAATTTTTTTGGAGTAAAAATAAGAAACTTAGTACTATTTTGGACATCTGAAACTTACAGACCTTAGGTTCCATTCTATTAACTAAAATACTTATACTTATTTTTTAAATAAGTGGAGTATTTATTTTTGTATTACGGGCCATAGGCCCCGCTTCAATTTGATTTGGTTTGGTTTGTAAGCTTGTTCGCCGAGCAAATGATCGGAGTATGATATGAAGCAACTAGTAAAAACAAGTACCATACGTTAATAAGAAGAGAATACGTTTCATTGCATGTTCATGTACAATGCGGCAACATTGGCTTAGCTATCGAGGATTCATCCAATAAAAGGGGCACACCTAGCTATTGGGATTCAGTTTGAGTACTAATAAATCTAAGGCAAAGAGATAATAAGAGAGCAAGAGACGGATGAGGGAACTAACGAGAAGAGAAGATTGTGAAACCCTAGTGCCCTTAACGACGACAGCGGCAACAAAGATTGCCGGCCGGTGGAGTGACCGTTGTTAGTGACTAAATATACTTGACCAGCAGCTTCATACTAGTGACCTTCTAAAAATCAGGTGGTTCGAGCGTTTCCGAATAAGTTTTGAGAAGAAATTTGTTGCAATTTGTTAACTATTTTTGGCAATGAATAAGTTGCAAAATATCAATTTATGATAGTGAATAAATTGTAAATGGTTATGTGAGTGAAAAATTGTTTAGAAAGAAGTTGTTGATAAGTTGATTAGTATGAAAAAACAGCTAAACTGCCAAAATTTGTCGAGAACTGATGAAATGACCTATATTTTTTTCGAGAAAAACTTGGTGGAAACATGGTGTAGTTGTCCTTACTCCTCTTCTAAGATAGATATATTGAGTTTGAGTCCTCACGGAGGAAGTGGTCTAACTTTCTTTGTAATCACTAACAACTCATTTTCAACATTTTACGTAGATTAGGCTTGGCAATCAGACCTATCCCACCCCCGCCCCAAACGGGGCAAGTTTTCCACCATATTTTCGGATATAGGGTTGGGGTCAAAATTCCAAAACCCGACCGGGTTCGGGGTGATTGTACTCTGCCTCGAATCTGCCTTGAAATACCTGCCCCGAACCCGTCCCGATCCATCTATGTACGTATATTTAGTTACATGTCCTTACATTTTTATGCATAGTAATAAAATAGTAATGGATTCATTATATTTTTTGGCAAATTGAACATTACAATTTGATTTAGCCTTAGGGATGGGCCTAAATTTTTTTTAAAAAATACACAGCCGAGGAAAAGATCAGAAGAGTTGCAATATATTTTTTTATTTTTGATTGAGAATTGGGAGGGGAAAAAAAAAAGACGGGACGGGGCAGGTAAACCCGTTACCCGATAGGGGCAGGAAAGGGGGAATTTTCATTACCCGATTGGGTTTCGGGGCGGGTTGGGGGAGTTCAGGAATTTTTGGTTAGGGTCGGGGTACATCAAAACCCGACCTGTTGCCATTAATTCCTACAGAGTTTGAGAGTGTGTTCCACTAAAAAAAATAATATTTATTTTTCATTAAAGGTAATATATTATGAAAGAATGGCTTGTCTCGTAAAACAAAAAATAAGTATTAAAAAGTAATAATTATAGCAGAATGGAGCTTGAGTCCTCGTGTAGCAGATGTTCAACTTCCTTTGTAATCACTAATGATTAACCCTGAACATACTATTGTTCAGAAAAAATAGCGATGTTAAAATTTTAAAATGAATGGATGTTAAAATCCTTTCTGTTATTCAAATGATTTTAATAAAACAATTCTCAATATTTGATCAATTTGACTTTTGCCATTACTGATATAAACGTCTAAAACCACAAAATAAACGAATCAAATTGTAAAAATATTGTAGGACGTCCAATCACATTATTGAGTGGTGTGTTTAAAAAATGCGTTCGAAACGGAAACCCAAAGAGACTTCCGTCGGATTTACAATTTGCAAGAACCTCTATACCTCTCTATTGTTTTGAAATTCACAAAACACTCCCCTACTTTTCCAACAGTTGATGTAATTAGAATGATAAGCGAGTGGAACGAACCTGAAAATTTGATTTCCAATACACTTATTGCATGTCCCATTATGTCTCTAAAAAGAGTTGAATTTTTTGAAGTAGACAATTGATGAAAGGGAAGAATGAAATATTAAATAAATGCTTTTTAGATAATTAAAAAACGGAAACTTGTAATTTGTTTTTCGTGAGGAAGTTCATAAAACTTTCAAAATTAAAGAATTTTTTGGAGTAAAAATTGCCTCCTATAAAAAGTCGTGCAATTTTTGAATCAAAATAATAAAGTACTTTTCAAGCATCAAATTTTTAATTGCATCACGAATTCTTTAATATGGTGTAAAAAAAATTTAAAAAAAAATTTGAAAAGATTTGATTTTTTAATTTCAAAATTGTACTCCCTCCGTCCTCTTTTTAAGGTCCAGTATTCCATTTTGAGCTGTCCCTTAATAATTGTCCATTTTGTAAAGTTAGTGGGTAAAAGTTGGTACATTTTCCATTTTGCCACTAAAAGTATATTCTATTTTGAAAAATTAGTGAGTAAAAGTATAATGATGATGTCTCTATAGAGGGTAAATAAGGAAAGTAGAGGTAAAAATTGATGTGAAATGTGTAATGTGTAATGATGATATTTTCTTAATAAGTTAGAGTTACAAAGCAGAATATTTAAAAAGGAACGGAGGGAGTATGTTTTTTCGTAGAAGTCCAGTAATTTGGGACAGTGGGTACTTTTGACATCTGAAACTTAAGGGGTGTTTCTGGTAATGAAAAATTTGTAGATTTTTATCTGTGAATGAGAAGTTGTTAGGTATTTTTGGTAGTGAATAAGTTGATGAAAAATGTCAAGTTGTTTCTGATAATGAATAAATTGTTGTTGGGTTTTTGTAGAAAAAAAGCTTTTGTTGACAAGTTTTTTATTAGTGGAAACGAAATGTTAAAATGCTAAATTTTTTTATTAGTAAAAACGAGATGATAAAATGCATTAAATTTTTAATATTTTATTTAATGGAAACACCCCCTTATTGGCCTTGTCTAATTTCGTGTTCCTTTTTGTATTTCCCTCCCAAAAGCTAACAAACAATCATTCCCAATAGTTCTTCCCGGCGCCAAAGCAATCGAATCCATTTCCCGCCAAAGCATTTTGCACTGATTTCCCGCCATAAGATGATGGGTTTCCTCTTTGCTTTACTAGAGGTTAGGGCACACGCGATACGTGTGCAAGTCGGATTTTCACAACGTTTTTATAAAAATGCTTTTCACTTATTGTTTGATCAAATTTTTACAAATGTTGTACAAATTCAACTTGCACACGCATCGCGTGTGCCCCAACCTCTAGTTTTTATTGTGATTCACAATCCACGAAATGTGAAATTTTTCATTTTCAAATTTCAAATATCACAAAATCCACGAAATGTTGCATTTATGCTCTTACAATTAAGTCTATAATGAATTCAATTGGGTGTACAATTTTGAAAATGAAAAAGCATGACAAAAAAGGGAGACACTAAAGTGGTGATCTCCCTTTATATATTAGAATAGATAATTCTGACCACCAAAAATCGAAGTATTTTGTCACCTCTCTTTTCATGATTCTACCTAGAGCTTCCTATTGGGACTCGGTGGTTTTGTAAAGTTTGGTCGAATTTTATTTCCAGTTAAAACACACACACACACACACACACACTCTCTCTCTCTCTCTCTCTCTCTCTCTCTCTCTCTCTCTCTCTCTCTCTCTCTCTCTCTCTCTCTCTCTCTCTCTCTCTCTCTCTCCACATGCTTATTCATGTACTAGCAGTGAACCCATGCTATACATGGACAGTTAATAAGCGGATTAAGAAAGTGTTGATGTGTTCTGAATTTTTGAAGAAATCTACAAATTCCTCTATACTGCATTATCTTACTTTGCTCTCAAGCAAGCAAGGTTAAAAGCAAGGTCAAGCAAGCAAGCAAGGTTACTGTGCAGTGCATCTGAGCCGTTCATGTACACTTTAAGGGTCTTTTCTTTGTCTATTTTCTTTGCACGTAGCATTTCTTTTATAAAAATTTTAAAATTTTGCAGATGCCACATAATTCTCTATGCACTGTATTTTATGTGTCTACTGAGTTTGATTTATCTCTATCTCTATTATAACTAAATTTCAGTGCCCTACAATGCTGTTCGGATTTATTAAATCAATTGGAACTTCTAAACCATTTTTGTAATGACACGCATCAGTCCTGTTAACTCTTAGCCTAGGTGCGTGGATCAAAAGCTTAACTTCTGAGTTATACAAATAGTTGCTCGCGATTCGTTATATTCTACCTCCATTTCCTGTTATTAATTAAACTGGCTCTTAGGTAGCCACCCCTTGTTGTTTTGATTGAGAGATTAACTAAAACTTAGAAATTAATTGTACTTTTCAAATAATTAAAAGAAAGGTACGGTCGTAGGGTTCATAGCAATTATAACTAGTCCAGATAAACCTGCTCTGTTTTGGACTTCTTAAAAATACTTAATTTTAGATTGAAAAGATACCTCGCAAGATGCGAGACCCTATGGTCGCCGTATACCCATACGCAGCGAAGAATGAGTTTTGGACCCCCATTCCCCCGTTCACATGGGCTCCGACGATGCCCGGATTCGTCCGCGGGAAGTATTTTCCAATCTAACATCGTTTTTTTCATTGTTCGATGAAAAGAGCAGTGCCCGAACTAGCCACGGTGTGCTAATCACCCCGCGACCCTACTCATACAACTATTCACTAATCATTAAACAATAAACAAAGAAAACCCTAGATTTAAGCATGAAAGAAAAGAAACGGGAGATAACAATTAACTGAAAATCAACAAACAACTTTAATTAAGAACAAAAGTTAAAACGAGTTATCGAAATACGAATAATTGAACAAAACTTGAAAACTAAATCGTATGAATCTCGCGGCAGCCCCGTTCTTCGTTTACCACCGTCATTAGCGCCAAAACATCCACCGTCATTACCACCGTCTTTTCAAAAGCTGCTGCTGCAGTAGGGTATAAGATTGGTTTTATCAGGATTGAAGGCAATAATCACATAGTGGTCCCTTGGACTTTATTTGATATTAAATTGACCACCAAAATTTCAATGCACTTCACACTTCAATCCAAAACTTTTGCTAACTTCCATCTTTACCCATAAATCATGAAAACCGAGCTCGAGCGACCTGAAAACGTAGAAACACATAATAAATACCAATTAATAAAAATAAAGGACTAATAAATGTAGATTGGAGAGCCAAAATATGTATATTTCGGCACTTATCATTTATTGAGTCTAAGACTATTCCCATTCCCTAGAAGTCAAGGCAGAATGTATATGCCATATGATAAATGAACCTCATAAATAACTACTAGGGTGTATATGTAGTTCGTGTATGCAAATGTATGTTCATGTGGCCCATGGGCTACCCCTAGAACTCATGACCATAGAGTAGGGAAACTACCAAAATACCCTTCCTAAGTGATATAAACGGATGTTAAAATTCTTTCTGTTATTCAATTGATTTTTATTTAGGGAAAATTACAGTAAGCCCCCTTCAACTATACCTCTGTAACGAGTTGTCCCCTTCATCTTTTAACTCGGACACTTAACCCCCTTCATCTTTTATTGCGTGACACTTAACCCCCTGCCGTTAGTGAGCCGTTAACGGAATTGCTGAAATTACCAATTTACCCTCTTTGGGTTATTTTTGTTTCGCTTATAACTTTTCGTAGGAAACTTTGTTTCAGCCCGTTCTTTTTTCAGAACTCTTGTTTTTTCCTCTACTTTTTGGGTCTATAATAATTTTAGTATGGTTACTTTACGCTTTCTAAGGTTAGTATAATTTTAATATAATTTTAGTATGGTTATTTTATCTAACCTTAGAAAGCTTAAAGTAACCATACTAAAATTATTATAGACCCATAAAATAGAGGAAAAAACAAGAGTTTTGAAAAAAGAACGGGCTGAAACAGAGTTTCCTATGAAAAGTTATAAGCGAAACAAAAATAGCCCAAAGAGGGTAAATTGGTAATTTCAGCAATTCCGTTAACGGCTCACTAACGGCAGGGGGTTAAGTGTCACGCCATAAAAGATGAAGGGGGTTAAGTGTCCGAGTTAAAAGATGAAGGGGGCAACTCGTTACCGAGATATAGTTGAAGGGGGCTTATTGTAATTTCCCCTTTTATTTATGGTGAGAAGTTGTTAGGTGTTTCCAGTAGTAAATATATTGAAAAATGTCATATTGTTTCCGATAGTAAATAAGTTATTGGTAGATTAGTAGGTAGAGTTACTGTTGCAAAAATAGTTTTTGTTGATAACTTTTTTGTTAATAGAAACGAAATGATAAACTTATAGAAACAATTTTGTTAGTGAAAACACCCCTAACAATCATTCCCACCTCTTCCTGGCGCCAAAGCATTCGCATCCATTTCCCGCCAAATCATTTTTTGCATTGATTTCCCGCCATAAGATGGGTTCCCTCTGTTTAATTCTGACCTCCGAACAAAGGCTTTTTGTCACCTCTCTTTTCATGATTCTACTAGAGCTTCCTATTGGGTTTCTCGGTGTTTTTTTTATTTTTAAAGTTTGGTTGAATTGCATTCCGGTAAAAAACTCTCTCTCTCTCTCTCTCTCTCTCTCTCTCTCTCTCTCTCTCTCTCCACACATGCTTGTTCATATACTAGCAGTGAACTCATGCGTTGATGTGCCATAAATTTTTGAAGAAATCTACAAATTCCTCTATACCGCATTATCTTACTTATCAAGCAAGGTTCAAAAAGAAGAAAAAAAAAAAGGTTTCAGGGTTAGAAATTTTTTAAAATTTTGCTTATACTACATAATTCTCTATCTACTGTACACATTCAGGGGTTGCCCCAGTGGTAAGTGACACAACAGAATTAACAAAGAGATTAGTTGCGTACTAATCAAACAAATGATAAACTCGAGCCTACGAGAGAAAAAGACAAAGTCGGAAGAGTATTGATCAAAAAGCTACATAAACATTACATTATGTTACAAACCCTTATATAGGTTTGAAACCCTAGGAAAATTAAAAATTCCCGAAAATTTGGGAAAATAATAAAATTGAAAACTAGATAGAAAAATAAGACATTTCCAAAAAGAAACAACAGAAAAGGAATTATTGCAAGCAAGGTTAAAAAGGAAAAAAAAAAAAAAGGGTTTAAGGGTTGGAAAAATTTTAGAATTTTGCATATGCCACATAATTCTCTATTTTTTTTTTGGTAAAAGACGATTCATTATTTAAAATTAAGCGTTTACAATTCTAGCGTATGCAACCCCAATCAAATCTGCATACAGTAAAGTAGCAATTCAACTAGGAGGATAAGGGTAGGTATGTAAATCTCCCACCGACACTGGTGCGTCATTTGCCAGCACATTCGCATAGCGAGTAGCTTCCCAGTAGACATGGTTGTTGCCGAACACCTCAAGCTCACGCATGAAAGATCTGCAATCATTCAATATGTTACCAAGCGGGTGATTTTTGGTATTGTCATCCTTGATATGATCAATAACAGTCAGTGCTTCAACTTCAATATTATGAATATTTTCCTCGTTTGCTAAAGCAAACCCATCCCTCAAGGCCCAGCATTCCGCCATGAGACTGGAAGTTGCAGCCATATTACCGTGGAAACCGCCAACCCAATGGCCATGGTGGTCTCGAATAAGCCCTCCAGTGGAGGCAGCCCCTGTTCTCCTTTGCCGCATAATTCTCTATGCATTGTGTTTTAGGTGTCTACTGAGTTTGATATATCTATCTATTAGAACTAAATTACAAATGAGTATAAAGTGATCAGGATGTTCGATCGACAGGAATGACCTTATGAACGAATCTGTGAACCCCTCACAGGCAGAGAATTTTATAGCGGAAGGGTGGCTGAGATACATACTCTTGGCACAAGGTCATGGAAAAGGATTGGTTATGCACCTTGCTCATACCTAGAATTCCCAACGTATCTAAGTGGTTCTCTTCATTGGCTTTTTATTGACATCAACATCTCGGATTACATAATATCATTCAATTTCAACATGGAGAGGTTTGAATCAGTTCCCCAACCTCCACTTGACAATGAGTAGATGAGCTTGGATATGTTGCGGAATATGTCCTTGGGGACGTCGAGAGGCAGACTTTGCCTGTGTGATTGTTCGAATTCTGGATATATCGACTTATGGATGATGGAAAGATACGGTGTTCAAGAATCTTGGAAGAAAGCATTTTGCATTGGTACTAAAACTGGTCATGCGAGGTGTCTTCGTGGTTTATATGAACCAATGAGTTACTTGAGAAGTGGAGCCATACTGTTTTTTCATTGTTTGAGCAACACTGTGTTCCATTTTAACGTCAACAGCTCTCCGAAGTTTCTAAAGGTTCATGGGATTAAATCAAAATACGAGGCCATTGCTCACATTCCAAGCTTCATTTCACTCAAGGATACGGTGACGGATGATGATCTGAAAGTGTTGAACATTACATCATTGTAATGGTATACTAGTTAATTGTAATTGCATGATTGTGCTCAATGCGCTTTATGTTTTCCCAGTAGTTCAGCTTCTACATTCTGCAGTTACTGCAAACAATTTTGCTATGGAGACTGAGAAATTCTTTATAGATACATGTGCTGCTTTATATATTCTCTTGGACAGAAATAGACTTAATCTATGCAGAGTACCACCCTCAGGATCATGTTCCCATTTTATTCTGTTCGCAAAAACCTCATATTTTAGTCTGTTTAGTTTGCTTTCGTTACAATACTTTCTCTTGGTATCTAGGTGATGTCTAGTGGAAGTAAAATTGATATAATGGTTATTAATGGTTGTAGATTTGCTTTGGCTATTACCAGATAACGCCACATGCTCCATTTTTTGAAGGAGATGAGATGTGTCCCATATTTGCTTAGCAAGCATGTATGTTTATTCTGCTCCTGTGTCTAGAATTTGCATTGGATGATGAGTACTTAAATGGCAGGAATGGAATGTGTCAAAGAGCCTAATTGGACATCCAACTAGCAAAGCATGTCATAACTCCTCTTTTTCATTACTTGAGCAATACAGTTTGTTCAAATTAAACAAGTACGCATGATAGTGCTCAATGTTGCTTGAGAACAATATTTTACTTTAGGAAACAAAACACTGCTAAACAAGAATTTTTAGTTGTATCCCGGTGTTCTTGATGTTGAGAATCAGAAAAAGCCAAGACTTGTGCATAACAAGTTCAAAACATGTACCGGGAACCTTGTGACACAACTTAAAGCATAAAAGCCACACAATCCTATAAAGCCTTGTAAGTGCGTAAAACTGTGATATTTTCTTTTCGTTGAGCCAGGCTTATTTGAGTAACGCATTGTCAGGATCAAGAGATTCATCGTATAGAACTGCAAGACAATGATATGATGAAGAGATTCACCATGTAGAACTGTTGTGATGAAGAGATTCATCACCTAGTTTGCGTTTGAAGACTACAAGAAGTGAAGCTGTCGTTAAAGTGTCTGACACTATGCACTAATTTCTGCTTTAGACACGTTGAATAAGTGTCGGACACGCTTTTAGAAGTCTCCAAAGAAAGTAAGTCCAAGGAGTTTGGTTTCCGCGGTTAAGATCTTTATTTGTTCGAAATAACACTCTTGACATTATGACTGTTGATATAGGCGTGCAGGGTTCAAATTACATGGGGAGACTAAGGCTCTTTTCTTGGAAATTGAAGATTTGGATTCAGATTTTGGTTTATTATCCGATCTAGAAGACGGGGATTTTTATTACGGAAGCGACTAGCAAGTGCTGGTGGCAAACTTGACGAAAGGAGCGAGCGATGCAGGTAAAATTTATGCTGCCAAAAAGAGGGTTGAGGAGTTTTGGCAATTCAAGCATTTGTCCCAGAATCATTTCCGTTCTCTCATTGAACTTCCTCCATAGATTCCTTCTAAATAAAAGATCTTTCAAGCATGGGACCAATGTGGAGGATTAATTTCCAAATAAAGTGTTTGCAAAGGCTCATCTTTATATTTATAACTCAGGCGTCCGGGCCAGTTTACGCGTACATCGATTAATCTTGGGGGACTAATCACTCCGCCTACTTGTGGGGGTCCCAATTAAAATTAAAATCAAAATCAGAGCGAATCTCAATACGGACTGGCCCCAAAGGAGTTTTTACCACCTATTTCGTAGTCTAATACTGTTGCTTGCGCGCAAGGCTCGTATTTATCGAAAGCGAGGTTTTATTTATTTATTTATTTTTTCAATTGCCTTTGGCGCAGAAGCCAAAAGCAAAAACTGTAGCAGGTAGTACATGTATTCACGGTAAATTAGCAAGAGAAAACATCACATGGTGAAAAATACAACAATAAAAGAGATTTATCAATATAATATATTGGCAGCACAAACTAATCCTCTTCTAACCAGTTCATTCCATAAAAATACTGAAACCCCAAGGAGGTTGAAAAGACAAATATTGTCAAAACGAAAAAAAAAAACGCGATGCCTTTATCAATCGATCACAGGTTTGAAGCCAAACCATAGCTATCAAAACTTCAACAGAACAGATGCCAATTCACCTACTTCACCGGAGGGGTAACTTGTAATATGTTATTTCTGATTGTGTTTATAGCTATAAGGATTATTCTAACCTCAGCCCATGGGGTGTAGGATGGAAGTTAGCAAGACCATACCTATAATAATAAACACAACCAGAAGCCTATCACAAGTTACTAATTTCTATTCCCTTGAGGCGTGTATTGTCCATTTTGAACCCCGACAACCATGGTCAATGTTCACCTTCTCCAAAACCTTTGCATTCTGGAGAAAATAGTCCATTTCCCACTCTTCTTTCTCCCCTCTGAAGTCAGAAATTTCAATTTCCTTGAGGTGAAAGAGCAAACAAGAAGGAATATCCCGAGCTGGACTCCAACGCAATCCTGCAAACACCTCACAGTCATCTCCAAGGCAGTACCCTGGATAGAGAAAAATTGGATAAGGTGACGAGGGCATGCTACTTGGATACTTTCATAAGAAAAGATTACTTCTCAACTCACCTCTTTGAAAACAAGGGTTTCTAGACGCGGGGAGTTCTTCAGAAGCTGCAGCAGAAATTTCCATTCAACATCATGAATGTCACCAAGCTCCAAGCAAGTCATATTAGGGAACTTTGGTAGTTGACAATCACGTGCCTTTGTACAAGAACACCTAAGTGAGTCAGATGCTAGAGAGTAGAGGATGATAGGCAAATTTAACTTGCAAATTAACAATACAACCAACTTGCAGTTAACTATACCAAAAGATCAGATATAAGCAATTATACCTCCATCGAGAAACCTAAGTGTAGAAATTGTACGTTGGATATCCCCTTGAGAAGATCAGTTAGAGCTTTGGAGATAACTGAACCATCAGTTACAATTGATAGTTTGATACCATACCAGAAGTATCATATAAAAAAATATCAGCCCTAATGAGATGATGTAAGCTTTCAACTAAATAAAAACCGTCCGTTTCAGAACTGCTGATCGTGAGGTATAAAAGTGCCGGGGTGTTAAGCACAATCTTGCACTCTAAACCATGAGGTGGACTTATGTAACCAAACAAATTATCATTCATAAACAAGCTCGTGAGCATAGGCGCAACAATTTTAATCACACTAACATTTCCCCCCACACATCGCCTCATACTAAGCTCTTCAAGCACGGGGCAGCCAAAGAGGAACCTGTTGATTGAGTCATCATCTACAAATCTGATACCTTTAAGATGTAGAATCCTGAGACTTGGTAGAGATACCGAAGTAGGTACATTATTCATATCACAATAATAAGTATCTAGTTTTAATACCACAAGAGTTCTACAAGTAAAGAGGTCCCGAGGCAGCTTAGTAGAATGTCCCATCCAGATGGACAGATCAATTTCTCGAACATTTCGCAATAATGCATCAGCAATCCATCCGTTAACAAGTGAAGCCTCATAACTTTGACTGCATTTGAGACGGAACCTCTGCACGCATGAAACATGATGCAACAATACTCTACGCACAAAACTTGTAAAACTCCCCTGCAGCGACAGATGGGTACTTTTGTTTTCAGGACATGACAATAACATATCATCAAAGTCCAAACTGGTGATTGAAGTCCATAGTTGTTCCCATCTTGTCGATAGGACACTAGTTGCCACTGCGTATTTTGTGGGAAGACAGGAGAGGATTTGAGCAATAAGACTGTTGGGTAAGTTGCTGATCCTATCCTCGTACGTCTCCTCTGAAAGCTTCTTCCCTTCTAAGATTGAACCCATGATTTCTCTAAGGGTATCTGCATCTGCCTACAAATTTTGAATAGCAAGAGAGGTTTTTTCTCTCAGAGATTGGAGGAAATCAGGAAGAAACGGGAAACACAAAAAACATGCGGGGGCAGAGCCGCAGGCCAATAATTAGAAAAAAAAGAAAAAGAAACGAGAAAAAAAAAAAATCCTAAGGAGACTGAAAGACTGATTGAGCAGAAAAGCCAAAGAAAATAAAACGGAGTAACAGCAAGAGCAGAAGAGAAGAACAAAGAAGAAAAGAAAAGGAGAGGAGTTAACCTTAATTAAAATAAATAAGCCATTGGCCACTTAAATCAAGCCGTTGGTTAAATCCAGTGAAACTATCCATGCCGTGCCATGCCGTGTTGTGTTAACCTGTCTTGTACGGAGTGCGAGTCGTGCTAATATTTTTGGTAATTATCGATAGGAATTGCTACCCTAACGGTGGCCGGTTAGGTTACAAGTTGAATGAAATCCTAGACTTGCTACAATTCTATTATTACAAGGGGAGGTTGAATTGAAAACCCTAGTCCCTTCTTTCCACTGCTTTCAAAACCTTTAATCGCTTTTCAAATTTACTTTTAGTTTAATCAAATCACAAGTCCAAAACTTTCGTTCTTTTTCATAATTAAATTAGAAACCAATTAAAACTGCAGCAATTTGGCTTTTTACTCTCCATAGATGATCTTGGACTTAACCACTATTATTTTTCAAGATATTACTTAATTCCTTGTTTTGTAAATTTATTTTTGGTATGAAAACGACATACCAATATGCCAAATAATTCTATATCCACATGGTTCTGAACCATGTGGAAAATGTGGGGACGTCAATTTGGAAGCCTTATTTACATTGGAGATGATCTTTGATACAGAATTCCTAATAAAGAAGAATTCATATGGAAAAAAGAAGAAGAAGTGAGCTAGGATAAGGAGTCTTTTCCTAAATGAAGTCCTCACGGAAAAGGAATTACAAGGCAGCCATGGACGTCAAGGCTTGGGTTTTCTCCGGTCAAACAGAGGCGGCAAACCTACTCTATCGATACTGAGGCGTGTTCGGAATTTAAGTGGGTGTGTGAGATAAACACAATTTCTCTTTTGTCCGTCGGGTAGGTATTGAAACCGAACCAACGGAAATTCTGTGTTCTTTGTATTTTTTTTTCTTTGGCTCCTCCGTTCGTTTCAAAGTAAAATGTTTTATGATATAAAAGATTTCCCGTGCAAAATAATTTTGTGTATATATGTACGTATACATTGTCCATGTGATTTTGCAAAAACAAAAGTTTCGTTTCTATTTTCAGGTGTTTGGTTGATAGTTGTAAAATGATGTATGTGGGTATATATGTGAGTATTATTACATACAAAATTTGTCAGTCTTTGATGAGAAAGCACATGATTAGGTCATAGTTAGATAAGATTGGTGTTGTGGGGGTGCTCAGTAAAGTAACATAATTGTTTGTCAAGGAGCGAAGCGAAGTACAGAAAATTACTTGCCACCTTTCAAGAAGAAAACATTTTCAGCCATTATTGCACAACCAAACATCAAAAAATAAGTCAAATACTTTTCCGAAAAATATTTTACGTCCAAACAAACGGAACCTTTGTTCATGTTTAATTTTGTGGTGTACTTCCGTTGTGGTGTGACACTTGAAAATCACAACATAAACTTCAGTTAATAGTGTCGATGAGTTGTTAATGTTAGAAAGGGGGATTAAGAACATCATCTAATAATCTCATATTCAGCTGTAGTGTCATACCCTTTTTAGAACTAAATGCATTAGATAATCTTACAGGAAATCCATGAAAAGAGGAAGAAAACCCAAGGGTCTCAACACCCTTAAAGTCCACAAAGAAGCAGACCAACTTGGAGAAGAGCAAAATCAGTACTTGGGTCCTTCCTTAGAAGACCTCCCAGAGCCTATCTCGTTTGATATTCTGCTAAGACTCTGTACAAAGAGCCTACTTACATGCAGATGTGTGTGTAAGCCTTGGCGTAAACTAATCTCGGACCCTGAGTTTGCAAGGCTGCACTTTGCGCGAGCAGAGGCGTTTCCTCTTATTCGATTCTCGTCCAGTACCTATGTATCAAGAAACCTTTACTTGGTTGAGCCACCGGAAGACAGCTCTGGTTTTGATAGGGAGTACTGCGATCGTCATATGAAGCTTGAAACCAAGTTAAAGATCCCACTGCGCAATGCAGAATTGGTGATGAACAGGGAAGGTGATGCCAATGCGGATTGTAATTCTAAAGGTGGTGTTAAACGAAAGCGGTGCATCAAGTTGAGGCCCAAAGATCACATGCTCAATGTAGTGAATTCTTGCAACGGATTGCTTTGTTTGTCCGAGCCATCACTTAGTGATCCTGTTATGGTGTGTAATCCGATCACAGGGGAGTTTATAAACCTTCCGATTCCTACGCAAACTGACGAGAGTTCCAAAAAGTTTATTGATTCTGGTTTGGGTTTCAGTCCAAAGACAAATGAATATAAAGTGATCAGGATGTTTGATCAACAGGAACGAATTCATGAACAAATCCGTGAACCCATCACGGGCAGAGAGTTATGTAGCAGAAAGGTGGCTGAGATACATAATCTTGGCACAGGAGCATGGAAAAGGATTGGTTGTGCACCTCGTTCAACCTACGGCTATAACCTAGGATTCCCAACGTATCTAAGTGGTTCTCTACATTGGCTTCTTATCAACCACGACATCTCCGATTATATAATGTCATTCAATTTCGACGTGGAGAGCTTCAGGTCAGTTCCACAGCCTCCACTTGGATATTGCGCGGTAGGCTTGTATAGTAAGCAGAATATGTCATTGGGGGTGTTGAGAGGCAGGCTTTGCCTGTGTGATTGTTCGGATTATGGACTTATCGAATTATGGATGATGGAAAAATACGGTGTTCAAGAATCTTGGAAGAAAACGCTTTGTATTCATAAAGTAACTGATAAAGGGAGGCGGCTTGGTGGTTTATATGAACCGATAAGTTACTTGGGAAGCGGAGGTATACTGTTTTTTGATCGTTCCAGGAATGCTGTGTTTCACTTTAACGCCAATGAACAGTTCAGGTCTCTCAAGTTTCTAAAGGTTCAAAGATCAAAAAAATGTCTAAAGGTTCAAGGATAAAAAAAAAAGGTGTGTAAATGTTCGTGGGGTTAAATTAAAATTCGAAGCCATTGCTCACATTCCAAGCTTCATTTCGCTCAAGGATACAGTGACGGATGATGAACTGGAAGTGTTGAACATCACATCAAGGTAATTGTGTACTAGTTCATTGTTGAATCCTCCTTGCATGGTTTGTAATTGCATGCTTGTGCTCGATGCGCTCTAAGTTTTTGTTTGTTTCCGAAAAGTGAAAATTTGGCCTAGGAACGGCGAGTAGTGCAGTTCTAGGCCTGATGCGGGCGTGCCAGGGCAGTTTTGCTGCCCAAATTCGTATTAAGGCCTGAATGCCTCAAATCTGACTTCATACAGACCATTGCGTACGACCTAAGGGGCGAGGCCGTATGTGGTTCGTGGTTTGCCTTTGCAGGCTAAGGACTTAATATTTCCTAATCGTGTGAAAAATGGAAAGAAAGGTAGAGCAAGGCCTAAAACATAAATAAAAGGACTTTATTAACGGTTTAACAAAGTCTGGTTACAAGGAAATAAAATAAAATCTAGGCTTGGCTAGATTGAACGGAAAGTAACGATAATTGAAAGATAAATTGGTCGTGGACCAATAAGTGACTTGGGAAGCGGAGGTATACTGTTTTTTGATCGTTCCAGGAATGCTGTGTTTCCCTTTAACGCCAAAGAACAGTTCAGGTCTCTCAAGTTAAAAGGAACTCCTGCATCTAGGCCTTTTGAGCTGCTTGTGAGCAGCTTGCTTAGGTTTGCATGAATCACTAACCAACAACTCCAAGGGGCTGCATGTACGCCACCTGTCCTTGGCCTTGCTTTATGCTAAAAGATGGGGTCCACTCAGACCTTGAGCTGCTTGTAAGCAGCTTACCCAGGTCTGCCCAACAAGAACATTCTAGGCCTTTGAGCTGCTTGTGCAGGCCTAAGCTGCTTGAGACGTCTCCATGCATGGCTGCCACGTGTCCTTGGTGTAGTTGAGCTGCTTGCATGCATGGATGCTTGTAAAAAAGGTGTATTTGGGCCCACCAAGGCCAAAAACGCAGGCCTGGTTGAGCTGTTTGTGAGCAGCTTGTGTGATGTTAGAGAGAACCTTCTAGGCCTTTGAGCAGCTTAGCCTTTGAGCTGCTTGAACAGCTTGCTAGGGAGGAGCTTCTAGGCCTTTGAGCTGCTTGTGAGCTGTTTGTCCAGACCTACCCAGCAAGAACATTCTAGGCCTTTGAGCTGCTTGTGAGCAACTTGAGGCCTTTTCCTTGCCAATTAACAGGCCATATGTGACACTTGTATGGAATTTGGCCCATCTATCAATTGGGCCCGAATTCAAGGTGAATTATGGGCCTCGAATTTCTTTGTAAGCCATGCGAGCCCAAGTCTAGAAGGAAAACTTGGGCTTTAACTGATTTAGGCCCACTTAGAAGGCCTTATTATTTCTAAAAACTGGCCTGGGCCTGGATAAAACACTCAGATCTAGTGGGTCAACCCAAGTCTTTGGCCAATCTTGGGCTTGGGCTTAGGATAACGAAATCTTAGACATAAATTTGGCCCAGGCCTTTGAAAACTTAACTCGATCAGTGGCGTTTAAATCGGTCCGATTTCGTGGATGATCGATCATGAGGCTTTTCAAGGCCTAAGACCATCATTCAAGGCCTTTTTCTAACCAACAAATTGGTTTTATGGATTTTGGCCAAAAATGGGTGTAAACAATTTTCCCTGTAGTTCAGCAGCTACATTCTATGGTTCCTGAAAACATATATGCCCTTCTTATGGCGACTTTTGCAAAAATGGCTATGGAGACGTAGAAATTCTTTGCAGATAAATGTGTTCCATTATATCTTCTCATGGACAGAAATAGACTTAATTTATGCCAGGTACTGGTCTCAGGATAATGTTCACTATTCGTCCTTCAGATGTCTGAATGAAAACTTCATATTTTAGTCTGTTTAGCAAGCATGTATGCTTATTCTGCTCTTGTGTCTAGAATTTGCATTGGACGATGAAGTATTCAAATGGCAGGAGTGGAATGTGTCCAACGAGCCTAATTGGGCATCCAACTAGCATTACTTCACCAATATGGTTTGTTCAAACTAAATAAGTACGCATCATCATAGTGCTCAATGTAGCTTGGGAACAATATTTTACCTTCGGGAACAAAACATCGCTAAACAAGAATATATCTAGTTGTATTGTGGTGTTCTTGATCTTGAGAATCAGATGAATCCAAGACTTGTTCAAAGCAAACATGTACCAGAAACTTTCTGGATTCCATCAACAAATGTACCAAGCATAATTTTCCAGGAGATTAAGATTTTTGTTTCTTTGAAATTACACTCTTGACATTATGATGACTGTTGATATAGGTGTGCAGCATTCAAATTAGACGGGGAGACTAGGGGTCTTTTCTTGAAGGAGAAATTGAAGATTCGAATCCATATTCATTATCCGATCCCGATTACATTGGTCATGATGATCTTTGTTCCAGTAGCGACTAGCAACTTGGCGAAAGAAGCGAGGGATGGAGGTAAAATTTATGCAGCCGAAAAGAGGGTTGATAAGTTTTGGCAATTCAAGCTTATGTCCCCAATCATTTCCGTTCTCCTCTCTATACTTCCTGTTTTTGGTTACATGTATAAGCTTTCGTGGGTTTGAACTTGTTTAACATCTTACAGTAGTTCAACTCTTTTAAGAAGCTAGAGTCGCAACTAACCTAATCATGCATGACTTGGGCTCTCGAAACTCTTTCGATGTTTTTGTTGTGTTGATCTTGAAGTTTTGTTGCTTTCCTACATGCTATGAATCTACATTAGACCTTGATTTGCAAATGAATTATGCATACGCCCTGCATGTTTGATTTTGCTATGGTTTCCTCCAATTTATTACGTGGGGTGTTGGTTAATCAACGAAGTGTTTGGTGGTGCTCTGGTTCGGATCTGGTCTGGGCTCTTCCACGTGATCTCACCTGCACAAGTAACCCCCACTGTTAGTGCCAATCCGGTCGGACTTGACCAGGAAGGCACGCCAATGGTTAAGTAAGTTGCTGGAGGTGGAAGAAAGCTCTAGGGTTAGTAGGAGTTGCATACCTCCTAGGGTTTTTTCATTTACCTTTTATAGCTTAGGCTTCAAGAAAGCCCGTGCTAGACACATGCCTTAGCTGCTTCTTAGAATGATGTCATGCATGATGATTCGGATGCCACGTGATTGCCGCGAGACCCAACTAAATCTTCGGTTCGTACACGGATTCTGTTGAGTTGGACAAGATTTGACCCGCTTCAGCCTGGTGCAGTTGTCAGGATATCGAGCGCTTGGTTTGTACGCAGATTCTGTTGAGTTGGGTCGGATTTGACCCACTTCAGCGCGGTCTAGCTGTCCGGATATTGAGCGCTTTGGCAGACACATGGCAGGCTTCTCCCCTGAGTTGGCCAAATGAGTAAGGCCCAAGCGCATAGCCTTTTAGGCTAATGATCTGTTGAACTTCGTCGGGCTAATTGTTCGGCTAACTTCTTAGCTTTCGGCCCAATTGGCGTGAAGATTTGGCCTAATTGGTGTTTCGGCTTGGCCCAATAGATTTCTCGGCTCGGTCCGTTAGGAGTTCCAGTTCTGCCAATATGTGTTCTGGTTCGGCTCACTACATATTCCTTCTAAATAAAAGATCTTTAAGTATAGGACCAATGCCGATGATAAATTTCCAAATAAGTGTTACGCACAGGCTCTTCTAGTACATAAAATACCCGTTCGTAATTTTGAAGGGTACGCTTATGTGTCTTTGCTGTAGTCGCCGACCGAAGGATAGCGGCAGCCACCAATTGCGCTAGCGCAATTGTTTCCATGTTTTCGGTGGAGTTGCCAATGAGTTGAGACCCGGGGGCTGTTGTATACGAAGTAACAACTGGACGAAGTGCGAACGGTAATGGAAGATTCCTCCCGGATGTCTCATGCACTAAACTCGTGAGGATGATGGTGTAGCTGCTAGTCTGGTTTAGAATTTCTTAATGATCTGGATCTGGTAAAATGTTGTAAGTCTATAAAGAGGGTGGTGTTGGATTACGAGGACCTCTTCTTAAGAAACATGCTGGCGGATTCATTAATAAAGATACTCGTCAGTTACGACCCCTGACTAAGCAGGGCAAGAAAAAAAGAATAAGAAACCAAAAATCATTGAGACATGAAAAACACTCTTTTCATACACCAATTGATTGGGACAAAAGTCTCGGTTTGGTTTGGTTACGCAAAACACCCGTTGAAATATGAACCATGGGGCCATCACACTATGCCCAGAAGAAGATTGAACATAATACATCTGTTTTACGAGCTTCAATCAATCGTACCATCAGTCAACGAGATTTATCAAAATCATACTACTGGAAGCAACAACAAATACTTTCTCAAAGGAGGTTTAAAATACAATAACCAAAGCAAATCCGATAAATGCAGTGTTGCAACATGAAAAAGTCCTTGAGATCATTGGAATCATCCAAATTTTCAATACAAACCCTGGAGCTCTTGCTTAATGTCACTATCTATTATCTAATCTGTATTGTCCACTCTCTTTCTGAACCGGCATAATGCATGTTCAATTTCTCCAAAACTTTTGCGTTGTTCAGGAAATACTCAACCATTTCCCACTCTTCTTTCTCCCCTCCGAAAAATCTAATTTCAATTTCCTTGAGGTGGGATAGCAAACAAGAAGGCACATTCTGAGGTGGATTCCAATGCAATGGACTTCCGGAATCTCGATCTCGAATTCCCTGGTTAGAGAAGAAATTGAAAAAGGTAAGCAATGCCTATTTAGGCTGTGCGTGGTTGAAGGAATTGGTAGAGAAGGATTGCATAGGGAAAAAAGGGCAAAGGGACGAGAGAGTAAAACATATGCATCATATACCCCTTGCCTTTTTCTTTGCCCTCAACAAACCCCTCTGCAAATACAGCATCCAAAGTACAAACTTTAGATACCTTTAATAAGAAAAGGGTACCTCTCAACTCACCTCCTTGAAAACAAGGCTTTCCAGAAGTGGGGAGTTCTCCAGCAACTTCGGCAGCGATTTCCATCCAACACCGAAAGGTCTTTCCCCAAGAGCCAAGTCAGTCAAATATGGAAACTTTGGCACTTGAGAATTACACCTGTCAATAGACTTTATCCAAGAACACTTAACCACGTCAAATGACAGAGCATGACACACAACTTAACTAGCAAACATACAAACCACCATGGGTGAACACTGGTGACTAAGTTAGCAGTTTACTATACAAACGGTGAGATACAATCACATAAGCAATTATACCTCCAAAGAGAAATAAGCCAAGTGCAGAAATCTAACGTTGGATATCCCCTTGAGAAGATCTGTTATAGCTTCAGAGATAATTGGATCAGTATGGTCATCAGCAATTATCATAATATCGGCTTTGATGAGATGAGGTAAGCTCCCTAATTCAAAACCGTCAGCGCAAGAATCAAAGATTGTGAGGTATAGGAGTGCTGGGGTGTTGAGCACAATCCTACCCTCAAAAAAATGATTAGGTTTCATATAATGACGAGATACAACATTTTGCATATTCAAGCTTGTGAGCTTAGGTGCAACAATGTTAATCACACTGACCCCTTCACCCACACAGGCAGTCATATTCAGCTCTTCAAGCACAGGGCAGCCAAAGAGGAATCTGTTGATTGAGTCATCATCCACAAATGTGATACAAACAAAGTGGAGAATTTTCAGATTCGGAAGAGAAACTGAAGTAGGCACATTCATGTCGCAATCGATATCAAGTTTTAATACCACCAGAGTCCTACAAGTGAAGAGGTCCTGAGGCAGCAAAGTAGAATCTTCCTTGCAGATGGACAGATTAATTTCTTGAACATTGCGAAGTAATATATCACCAATCCATCCATTAACACGGGAAACATCATAAATGTGGTTCAATTTGAGACGGAACCTATGCACAGCTGAATCCCTATGCAGCATAAACACTTGACAGACAAAACTTGTAAAACTTCTCTGGACAGCTGGATTACCACTTTGATTTTGAGGATGTACCAGTAACTCATCATCAAAGTCCAGGATTGTGATGGATGTCCATAATTGCTTCCATCGGGTCGATAAGGCACTAGTTGCCACAGCGTATTTTGTGGGAAGACAGGAGAGGATTTGAGTAACAAGGCTATTTGGTAAGTTGCTGATCCTATCTGCATATTGCTCGTCTGAAAGCTTCTGCATTTTTGAGAGTGAGCCCATTATTTCTCTCAGGGTATTTGCCTACAAGTTTTCATTTGCAAAAGAGGAACTTATGAAACTGAGCAAAAAACATAACGTAAAACAAATAATAAAAGGTCTATGGAGCACCTCTATGGAATATTGTGGAGAGTCCGGGGACTTCCAGAATTGAAATGAAGCTTTTAAGACAATCAAAGTGGAAAGCCGCCAAAGTCACTTCCCATCAACCATTACAGCGGCTTTCAAAACTCAACCCAAAGAAAGCATTCGTATTTATCCCTTTCCATGTTCTCCAACTCCTGAAGTGTAGTGGGAGTTTTGGTTAACTAGGAAAAATATGCAAAAAGACACAAGTCCCACACATCCCTGCAGAAACAAATGTACTTGCTCTCCGAAATACATTCAGGTCATGATTGCAACCATAGTTATTACAGGCGATACACGCACCCAGACACCAAAGATCTCTAGAGTCTAGGGACTAGGTGCGAGGTGCAGCCTTCATTGGATCGAGGCACACATTGTCAAGAAAACATACAGGAAAAACGACGACAAAAAAATACGATAACACAAAGGCGGAAGGAAATCCACAAGTTATAAACACTACAAAACCTATAAAAGTATCTCCCAAATGTTATACAATAATTCAACACTATTCCTAGCCATTACGGAGTAGTATTTAGTAAGTCAAATTGATTAAAAAAAAAACACCATCCAGCAGAACTAAAGAAAAATTAAAGGAACCTATCATCCAGTTTCCCCTTCGATTCATCCCTTAGTTGCAGGAACCTTCAACTATGCCCACGTTTCTTCGACGGAAACGCGCTTCCGCGTTCCCGTCGAAGGAAACTCCAAGAAACTCGTCCCGATGATGACGGGAACTCGTTCCTTACCTATATGGGAACTTACACCCAAAAAACGGTTGAGAGACTTATGATTCAAGCTGCAATTGATGCCTTTAAAGTTGTTTTGTTCTTGTTGGTGTGCACATATGATCTTAACCTTCTAGAGTCATACTAATGCCTTTAACTTTTATGCCTACTTAATATGCACAAGAGCTCTATTGTGTAATCATGTGCTACTAACTAGAAACGACATTTAACAATATAAAATTCTAAAATATATTTATAATTTTAATAATTATTCCTAACCGCTCCCAATGGCGCTCCCACACTTCTATGATCATCCGCTCCCCCGTCCCCGCTCCCGCTTCGTGTAACTAAGATTCATCCTAAGGAGGACCTGACAATCAAAACCAACATCTCTCTCTCTCTCTCTCTCTCTCTCTCTCTCTCTCTCTCTGTGCAAACTTTCTCCCCTAGGGTTTTCTCCTTGGCTGGGCTCTCTCTCTCTCTCTCTCTGCGCAAACTTTCTCCCCTAGGGTTTTCTCCTTGGCTGGGCTCTCTCTCTCTCTCTCTCTCTCTCTCCAAACTTTCTCCCCTAGGGTTTTCTCCTTGGCTGGGCCGCCTCCCACTCCTCTGACGGGATAGTTCTCACAACTTATCTGGTTAATTGAACAACTGAACAGGGCCTAAATAAAAACTGTACAAACAATGAGAACACTGAACAATTTCTTTTTGTTGATAGAGAAAAGTGAGCAAACTCAAGATGAGTCAACCGAGGGTTGTCTCCATTGGCCAGGGGGTTTGCTCCAACCCCAGAGGTGTGAGTTCGATTCTTGGTGGTAGGTCAAGCAGCTGCTTCTAACAGCTTTCCACAGGTGTTGCTTCCCTACAGCTGGCCATAGGAGGATTAGTCTCATACTCTCATCCCGTTCGGGTGTAGGGATTGTTGTCCAAAAATAATAATTTGGGGAAGAAAGAAAGTGGGGGCTGCTGTAAGCTATTGAGGATCAGTGCAACAAATCAAAAAGAAAAGATGCAGCAACAACAGTTAGTAGCATCATTTTTGAAAACCTAAAAAATGCGAGAGAGATAAGTCAGATGAGAGTAGGATTAACCTGAAGATTGTGAGGCCTGGTAGGATTAAACAGCGACTCCGTAACGGCAACCACGAGTGGCAGTGGAGTGGCCGTAAGAAACTGGAAAGACAATGGGGAGGGACGCAGTTGCAGATGCGAGGGAGGATGAGTGGAACAAAGAAACTTGTTTTCCCTCCCTAAAAATTTACCTTTCTAATAAATCTCACTTTCTTATTACCTCTAATCTACTACTATAGAACAGAGCGAAAAATTCCAGGCATACCAACAAAGTATCATCCACAATAGTCCGATTAAATTGTCATGTTAAGATTGTAACCGTTAAATCATTTCTTTTTTAATTGATCCAGACAATATTCTCATAATAAATCTATCCATCTCTCTCCTTTACTCTCCTGTTTACTTTTTAGGCAATGTATCCTTATTTAATTATTGCATTTTATGATCAAATAGGAAAACGTTTCAAAATGGTAACCAATTCTATGTTTATAGATAGCATTTGTCAGGAAGAGCAGTCGGTTAGAGCAGGTTGCCTTTAGGCATGGGCATCCGCTAGTACAACATAAGAAGAAACATTGACAAAAGATGGCATATAACAATACTGAAGACCTTACAAAAATAGCTTGAACCCTTTTACAACAACAAAAAAGCAAAAAAAGAGTCAAAATGAATTCACGAAACTTATAGTGTTACAATTCGCGATCCAGGCAGCCTAGTTTGTATCAATTAGCCACAAAATCTTACGGTATGAATCGTGATCGTACGATTCTAACCACTTTTGCCTACTTTAGATCTCCATGTTTTGAGTACCAAAAAAATTGCTGCTATTAGTTAACCATGCATTACATGGGATAATGATATTTCTCAGTTGTTCGATGTGAGTTGTGTAATGCATACTATATATACAAAAGAGAATGTATCCAGAGATCGAAGGAACAAATTCTGAATTCACTGAAGTAAAATGTGGTAAATGTGAACCTGTTTAAGATAATTCTTTATCTATTCAAATTCAAAACTGGCAGAACATCAACGATTCCTTTTTCCATTTTCAAATTTCTGTTCTTTGAATCTGTGGGAACCATGTTGTATATGGTTAGTGTTGGATCTGCGCTGCAACAAGTTCTCGGCTTTTTAGAGCATCCGCATTGGTTCAACTAGTTTTGCCAGTGCAAATGCTATTTTTTGCCTATGAACAGTGGCAAAATGCAAAAACAAGCATTGTTATTTGTTGCTCGTATTGCATTTTGTCAAATTTTTCAATGTGTCAAATTTACGTTTGGTGGTTTGTTGATGTGGCAGATTTGCCAATGCCATTTCTAATGCCAAACTTGGCACTGAAAATGTTTTTGCAAAAAATGGTAAGAGGTTTGCCTAACCAATGGAGCATGGTTTTGGATCCCTCTTGCCAAATTTTGGCAATGGCAAGAGATTTGCCCAACCAATGTGGATGCTCTTAGTGCAATTATTGAGTTCTCTTTTGGGCTGCTATACGAATTTCAAGTTTTCAACACACTGGCACTAGGTGTTTCCCTTGTTTGGAGCCGTGTAACAGTTTTTATTCCAAAGCTTCCCTTAAAGACAGTTTTATTTTATGATTCTCAACCTCTCCCAACTGCTTTAGCGCCTTAAATTCGTAAAGTTTTATTAACTGCTTTATTTTTTAATCTTGTCTTCCTTCTTCATCCTCTTTCAGCTGGTTCGAGTTAGTTTCTGAGGTTTACAAAGAACACACATATGTTGACACGCCTGCTTCGTTCATAGTGAAGTTAGGAAAGAGAGAATCCGGATTTCATCTATAAAAGTACTATGTAGTTCTACTGCATTGTGACCAGCTGATTGTGAAGGTGATTCAGATTGGTTTTCATTCCGAATGATGCTCTTGACGATATAACTGTTGATATAGGTGTGCAAGGTTCCAAATTATGGGAGATACTAAAGCTGTATTCTTAAAGGAGGATAATGAAGGTTTGGATTGTAATTTAACATCAAGCTGATGAGAAGGAGTGATGGAGGCAACATTTATCCAGCCAAGAAGAGGACAGAGGACTTTTGGCAATTTAAGCCGATATCTGGAATGACTTCTGCTGCTCTCCTTTCTAAACTTGTTTTGGTCACTCTTTGTACTTATTAGGAGCAGAAAACCGAAGGTCATGGGAATAGAAAGACACCAATTTCCTCTTTATACCTATCCCCAAAAATCATCATTATACGAGGAAAAATCACTCCTTTTCACTGCCATTTTTTAGTCTGGAACCTTCACTCAAATTGATTTTTTTCACCGTAATATCCTGCCTAATTAGGCTTCAAAAGCCCAGCGATTTTCCCAGAAAAAGAATGGAGAGAGAGAGAGAGAGAGAGAGAGAGAGGGGACCTGATTGACGCGGCCTGTGTACTTGAGCTGGCAAGAGTCGAAGCCGGGACGGCGGCGGAAGAGGTTGTGAATCTCGCGGGCATCAACGTCGTCAGGGAGGCCGGAGACGAAGAGGCCAACACCGTCTGCGGTGGTGAGAGATGGAGGAGCGCCGTCGGTAAAAAGCCGACGACGAAAAGGCCCAAAAGATTTTGGTGGGGAACTGCTATTGCCAGGACAGTAGTAATAAGCTTTGGCCTTTGGGATTTTACTTGCTTTATTAAATCGCCTTCCTAGGATGCGAGTTTGGTTCCTTTGGCGAAATGGCAATAACCTGCGGCCAAGCGCAATAGCATACGCCCAAGAGCAATAATTAGCGTTCAGAAGCAATACTTTGAGTCCAGGAGCAAACTTGTTTCAAATATGCCACACTCAAAAGTAACAGTGTTTTTGATTCACGCATTTTCTTCTCATACAAAAACACAGAGCCCCAACTAAACTTACGAAGAACACAAAGCACCGAACTCGATTCTCGATCATCTGATAAGGAGGTAGCGTGAATTCCTCTTCCAAAGTACTGTGAAAGCAGACCTTGACTGGCACAGGAAACTCTTTTATGCATGACTTGGGCTCTCTAAGAAACTCTTTCGATGTTTTTGTTGTGTTGATCTTGAAGTTTTGTTGCTTTCCCACATGCCATGAATCTACAGTAGACCATGACTAGCACATGAGGAATGTTCACTTCTCTCCTCAGTGGTGACCAAGGTTCGAATTCCATGGCCACAGGGAGCAGGTTTGGTGTTCAGGGCTATGGCCATTGACTAACATACTAACACCCCGCTAACCCCACTTATTTCTACATATTGCTTCGACTTAATTGGTTATCTGAGGTTTTGATAGAACGCCACGGTTGCACAGCTTTTGTTTCATACTTCAATTTCTCATACAGAAACTTTCTGGATTCCATCAAGCATAATTTTCCAGGAGATTAAGATTTTTATTTGTTCGAAATTACACTCTTGACATTATGACTGTTGATATAGGTGTGCAGGGTTCAAATTAGAGGGGGAGACTAGGGCTTTTTTCTTGAAGGAGGAAAATGAAGATTCGGAACCAGATTTATTATCCGATCCCGATTACGTACATTGATGATCTTTATTAAAGTCGCGACTAGCAAGTGCTGGTGGCAAACTAGCTTGGCGAAAGGAGCGTGGGATGGAGGTAAAATTTATGCAGTCAAAAAGAGGGTTGACGAGTTTTGGCAATTCAAGCTTATGTCCAGAATCATTTCCGTTGTTGTCTCTAAGCTTCCTGTTTTGGTTACATGTATAAGCTTTTGTGGTTTTGAACTTGTTTAACATCGTAGTTTAACTCCTTTAAGAACCTAGAGTCGCAACTACCTAATCATTGGGCTCTCGAAGAAACTCTTTCGATGTTTTTATTTTGTTGATCTTGAAGTTTTGTTGCTTTCCTACCTGCTATGAATCCACGTTAGAGCTTGATTTGCAAATGAAGTGTGCATACGCCCTGCATGTTTGATTTTGCTATGGTTTTCTCCATATATTATGTGAGGTGTTGGTTAATCGATGAAGGGCTTGGTGGTGCTCTGGGTTTGGATCTGGTTTAGGCTCTCTCACATGATCTTGCCTGCACAAGTAACCCCCGTTGTTAGTGCCAACCGGTCGGAGTTGACAGGGACTACACTCCGATGGTTCAGTAAGTTGATGGAGGTGGAAGAAAGTTAAAGAAGCTCCGGGGTTAGTTGGAGCGGCATACCTCTTAGGGTTTTTCCCTTTACCTTTTATAGAGACCTCCTAGCTTAGGCTCCAAAAAAGCCCGCGCTAGATACATGCCCTAGCTGCTTCTTAGAGTGATGTCATGCATGACATTTCGAATGCCACATGATGGTCGCGTGACCGAACTAAATCTCCGGTTCATGCACGAATTTTGTTGGGTTGGGTCAGATTTGACCAGCTTCGAATTACTGGTCTAGCTGTGCGGATATGGAGCGCTTGGGAGGACACATGGCAGGGCGCTCCCTTGAGTTGGCTCAATGAGTATGGTTAGGCCCTAGCGTATAGCCTTTTTGGTTGTTGATTTGCTAAAGTTTGTCGGGCTAATTGTTCGACCAATGACTGAGCGTTCGGCTCGATTGGCGTGAAGATTCGGCCTAATTGGTGTTTCGGCTTGGCCCAATAGGTGTCTTGGCTCTGTCCAATAGGAGTTCTGGTTCTGCCAGTGTGTTTTGGTTCGGCCAATATGTGTTATGGTTCGGCCCACTACTTATTCCTTCTATAAATAAAAGATCTCTAAGCACTAGGGGTGAGCATGGTCCGGTTTGGTTCGATTTTATAGTAAACCAAGAACCAAACCAATACCTACGGATTATAAATTTCAAGAACCAAACCAACCCACAAAACGCATAGAACCAAACCAATCCAATCCATTAGACTACGGTTCGGTTTCGGTTTTAACCACGGTTTGCTTTGAACTAAGCTATCATCTCCAAAAAAATATTTGAAGTACTTAAAATTACGAAGATAAATTAAAAAAAAAACTTATATTAATATCAATTTCATTCCGCAGTTGACATCTAACAAGAAAAGATAGAAGAAAAAAGTTAGGATCAAATAAAATATTGTTGATCTGAAAAAAAAAATAGCAACACAAAAAATCAAAGCAAGAACAGGATTTGTTTTCCCTTACATTCACGGAAGCCGTGCAGATTGCAAAGAGAACTATGGGTAGAGAAGATAGATGGCTTATTGTGGTTGGGCAAGAGATGGATGCTACGTTAGTACATTAGGTTTATGTAGTATAGGCCTATAGGGATAGGTTTTCTCATATAGAAAGTTAGGGTAATTAGTCTTGGTAATGGTAGTAGAGGAATTATAGGAATAGGAATTGGAAACTAAATATTGGTGGATTTAATAGGATTGATAAATTAGGAAAGTAGGCTCCTGTATTTATTTGGTGAATCATAATTAAAATATATATAACTATACATATTATATATATATATATATATTATACGGTTCGGATCGGTTTGGAACCATAACCGTGAAAATGAATCCACAAACCAAACCATATAATGCGGTTTCTAATTTTTTTAAACCATGACCAAACCATACTACTAAAAAACCAAACCAAATCTTTCAGTTTGGATTGGTTTGGACTGGATTCACGGTTTGACGGATATTTTGCTCACCCCTACTAAGCACGGGACCAATGTTGAAGATAAATTTCCAGATAAAGTGTTTCGCAAAGGCTCTTCTAGTACCTAAAATACCCGTCCATAACTTTAAAGCTCACTTACCTGTCTTCGCTGTGGTCGTCGGCAGAAGGATAGCGGTTGCCAACAACCGGGTTAGGGGTTGTTTACAGGTTTGCAGTGGAGTTGCCGACGAGTTGAAATAGGAGAGCTGTTGTTTACGAAGTAACAACGGGACAAATTGCGAAGTGAAGCACGGACGGTGACGGAAGATTCTACCGGATGTCAAATGCACTAAACTGGGGAGGATGTTGTAATAAGCGTATAAAGAAGGTGTTATCGGGTTACGAGGACCTCTTCTTAAGTAACATGCTGGAGGACTCATCAATAAAGATATTCGTCACCCTTAATTAAGCAGCGCAAGAAAAAAAAGGTAAGAAACCGAAAATCATTGAGACATGAAAAACACGACCTAATTGATTGGAACAAAAGGCTCGGTTTGGTTTGGTTACACAAAACACCCGTTGAAATATGAACCATGGGGCCATCACACTATGCCAGGAACAAGATTGAACAGAATAAATCTGTTTTACAAGCTTCAATCAATCGTACCAGTAATCAACGAGTTCTATCAAAATCGTACAACTGGAAGCAACAACTAATCCTTCCTCAAAGGAGGTTTCAAATACAACATCCAAAGCAAATCCGATAAATGCAGTGTTGCAACATGAAAAAGTCCTTGATACCTTGGAATCATCCAAAAAGTTTCCTCCAAACCCTGAAGCTCTTGCTTAATATCACTATCTAATCTGTATTGTCCACTCTCTTTCTGAACCACCGTAATGCATGTTCACCTTCTCCAAAACTTTTGCGTTGTTCAGGAAATACTCCACCATTTCCCACTCTTCTTTCTCCCCTCCGAAAAATCTAATTTCAATTTCCTTGAGGTGAAAGAGTAAACAAGAAGGCACATTCTGAGGTGGATTCCAATGCAATGGCCTTCCGGAACCTCGATCTCGAATTCCCTGGTTAGAGAAGAAATTGAAAAGGTAACTAATGCCTACTTAGGGTGTGGGTGGTCGAAGGAATCGGTAGAGAAGGTTTGCAGAGGGAAAAAAGAGCAAAGGGACGAGGGAGTAAAACATAAGCATCATATACCCCTTCCCTTTTCTTTGCCCTCAACAAACCCCTCCATAAATACAGCATCCAAAGTACAAACTTTAGATACCCATAATAAGAAAAGGGTACCTCTCAACTCACCTCCTTGAAAACAAGGCTTTCCAGAAGCGGGGAGTTCTCCAGCAGCTTCGGCAGCAATTTCCATCCAATACAAGCAGGTCTTTCACCAAGATTCAAGTCAGTCAAATATGGGAACTTTGGCACTTGACAATTACACCTGTCAATAGACTTTATACAAGAACACTTAACTACGTCAAATGCTAGAGCATGACACACAATTTAACGAGCAAACATACAAACAACCATGGGTGAACACTGGTGACTAGGTTAGCAGTTAACTATACAAACGGGTGACATACAATCATATAAGCAGTTATACCTCCAAAGAGAAATCAGCCAAGTGCAGAAATCTGACGTTGGATATCCCCTCGAGAAGATCAGTTATAGCTTCAGAGATAACTGGATCAGTATGGTCCTCAGCACTTATCGTAATATCGGCTTTGATGAGATGAGGTAAGCACCCTACTGAAAAACCGTAAGCGCAAGAATCAAAGATTGTGAGGTATAGGAGTTTCGGGGTGTCAAGCACAATCCTACCCTCAAAACCATGATGAGGTTTCATATAATGACGAGATATAACATTTAGCATATTCAAGCTTGTGAGCATAGGTGCGACAACGTTAATCACACTGACTCCTTCACCCACACAGGCAGTCATATTCAGCTCTTCAAGCACAGGGCAGCCAAAGAGGAATCTGTTGATTGAGTCATCATCCACAAATGTGATACAAACCAAGTGGAGAATTTTCAGATTCGGTAGAGAAACTGAAGTAGGCACGTTCATGTTGCAATCGATATCCAGTTTTAATACCACCAGTGTCCTACAAGTGAAGAGATGCTGAGGCAGTGAAGTAGAATCTTCCCTGCGGATGGAAAGATCAATTTCTCGAACATTGTGCAGTAACATATCACCAATCCATCCATTAACACGGGAAACATCGTAAGGGTGGTTCAATTTGAGACAGAACCTATGCATGGCTGAATCCCTTTGCAGCATAAACACTCGACACACAAAACTTGTAAAACTCCTTTGGACTGCTGGATTACCACTTTGATTTTGAGGATGAACCAGTAACTCATCATCAAAGTCCAGGCTTGTGATGGATGTCCATAATTGCTTCCATCTGGTCGATAAGGCACTAGTCGCCACTGCGTATTTCGTGGGAAGACAGGAGAGGATTTGAGTAACAATGCTATTTGGTAAGTTGCTGATCCTATCTACATATTGCTCCTCTGAAAGCTTCTGCCTTTTTGAGAGTGAGCCCATTATTTCTCTCAGGGTATTTGCCTACAATTTTTCATTTGCAAAAGAGGTTTGTTCAAGAACTTATGGAACTGAGCAAAAAAAACAGAACGTAAAACACATAATAAAAAGGTCTATGGAGAACCTCTACAGAATGTTGTGGAAGTGGACTTCCAGAATTGAAATGAAGCTTTAAGACAATCAAAGTGGAAAGCTACCGAAGTCACTTCCCATCACTATAACAGTTGTTTCCAAAACTCAACCCAAAGAAAGCATTCATATTTATCCACTTCCCTGTTCTCCAACATCAGAAGAGTAGTGGTTGTTATGGTTAACTAGGAAATATATGCAAAAAGACACAAGTCCCACACATCCCTGCAGAAACGAATGTATTTGCTTTCTTAAATACATTCATGGATTGCAACATAGTCATTAAAGGCGATACAAGCACCCATCACCATTACAGTTGTTTCCAAAACTCAACCCAAAGAAAGCATTCATATTTATCCATTTCCGTGTTGTCCAACTTCTGAAGATTAGTTGTTGTTATGGTTAAATAGGAAAAATATGCAAAAAGACACACAAGTCCCACACATCCCTGCAGAAACGAATGTATTTGCTTTTCCTCAATACATCCATGTCATGATTGCAACCAGTCATTAAAGGCGATATGCGCAGCCAGGCACCAAAGATCTCTAGGGGACTAGGTGCGAGGTGCCGCCTTCAATGGAGCGCGGTGCACATTGTTGAGAAAACATAGAGGAAAAATGACGACAGATAAATTAAGATACCACAAAGGCCAAAGGAAATCCACTAGTTGTAAACACTACAAAACCTACAAAAGCATCTCCCAAATGTTATATAGTCAACACTATTCCTAGCCATGAGTATTTAGTACAAATTGATCGAAAAACAAACATCCAGCAGAACCAAAGAAAAATTAAAGGAACCTACCATCCAGTTTCCGCTTCCATTCATCCTAAGGAGGACCTAACAATCAAAACCAGCCACAAAGGGATATATGTTGGTTGAAAAGATCTTACAAAGGGTGCAGTCTTGATCTGGTAAATTGTAGTCGTATGGTGGCAGAGCACAGCTCATTAATGCTGTGTTATTCAGCATGCAAGTGTACTGGAGCTCTACTTTTATTCTTCCATTTAAGATTCTGGCTAAAATTGAGAGGGCCCTTAAAAGCTTTTTTCCGGACAGGATCTGACTTGAGAACTATACTTGCTAAAAAGTCAAATGGCTACAGTTTGTAAGCCCAGGAATGAGATGAGGGAGGTCTTGGGTTTAAAATTTAAAACGCTTGATGAATGGAATAAGGCAGCGATGGGTTAAATGGGTGCACACTTATCTTATTAAATCTGCTTGTTTCTGGACTATAAAGGTACCCCGGAATGTTTCTTGGACTGTTAGGATAATCCGCAACCACAGGAGTCTAGCTCAACCTTGGATTAAGCGTGTGGTGGGTAATCGCCAAGACACATTCCTTTGCTGGGATAACTGGCACCCTCTTTGTCTTCTCTCCTTAAGGTATAGGGACAATCTTGAGCGTAATTCTGGCTGGGCTAGAAATGTCAAAGTGAGTTCTATTACAGTGAATGGATGTTGGCAATGGCCTCGCATGGGAAGCTCAGTTATTCAGGATAGTTGTCAACATATTCCTGTATCCTTCCAACCTAATGAGGAACTTCCTGACTCTGTTCGTTGGACCCTACACCCTAGTGGTACATTTTCAACAAGGTCTGCTTGGGAAGCTCTGCAAGTGAAAGCTCCTCTTGTTCCTTTGGTATAAGATCATTTGGTGTCCTAAGTATGCACCCAGGTGATCTATAATTGAGTGGCTTGCCTTGTTAGGGAGTTTGGCTACCAAGGACAGGCTATATGCTTGGGGTGTTATGCCTGAGGATGGTTGTGTGGTATAGAGCAGGAAACACATGAACACTTGTTTTTTCACTGTCCATATGCAGAACAGATTAGGGGTCACTTCTTGCATGCATATGGGATCAACAGAACTGGACTTGGGTTGATTGGTGAGGTGAATTGGATGACTCAGCATTGTGGGGGTGCTAGTTTCAGGTGCCGTTCCGCTTTCTTTTTAAACCTTCTTTTGTCAAAAAACCTTCTTTTGTCAAAAAGAAAGTAATTTCAAACTCAAATATAATGAAAATGAAAAATAATTTTTTAGTCTGGAACTTTCACTCAAAATGATACTTTTGTTGAGAAATTGGCAACACTAACAAAGACATAATGCACGGAAAACAATCAACAACAGAACTAGACTGTAAAACGCATAGATTTCTACGGGTTCCCCAAATGTTGTAGTTAAAGAACATACACGGCTAACACTAACTTCCACTATATACCGAACCAAGAATGGAGTACAAGTTACCTCCTGGGCTGTGGATAAGACTATAGCAAGTATTTATAACCTATTGTTTACGTCATCAATTATCGTAATACCCTGTCTAATCAGGCTTCAAAAGCCCAGCATTTTTCCCAAAAAAAAAAAAGAATGGAGAGAGAGAGGGAACCTGATTGCCGCGGCCTGCGTACTTGAGCTGGCAAGAGTCGAAGCCGGGACGGCGGCGGAAGAGGTTGTGAATCTCGCGGGCCTTGACGTCGTCGGGGAGGCCGGAGACGAATAGGCCAACGCCGTCTGTGGTGCTGAGAGATGGAGCTGCGCCGTCGGCAAAAAGCCGATGACGAGAAAGGCCAAAAGATTTCGGGGTAGAACTGCTAATGCCATGACAGCAGTAGGAGTAATAAGAGTAATAAGCTTTGGGATTTTACCTTCTTACAAAATCTTCGCTCCTTACCCAAATTTGGGTAAAAACTTAGATTTGGTATTGTATAATTTGGGTAAAAATTTAGATTTGGTATCATGTGTTATAATAGATAAACTCAAATTCAAACATAAATATATACAAATTTGAGTAAAAGCTTTATTAACGGTAATATTATAAATTTAAATGTGTGAAATCTGCTTTAAAAAATTGAGTAAGAATTTAAATCTTAATAATCAAATTTGATATAGATTTGGATAAGAAGTAGAAGAAGATTTTGGATGAATTTTAATCAAATTTGAGTTTGAGTTAAGGCTTTTAAAAGGAAAATTGCATTCCCAAGGTCTTTAAAGAAAAATGGCATGCGAGCTTGGCTCCGGGCATTTCGCCAAACTCTTGGTTCCGAAATACGATTTCTTCGTAATCCGAACGATGCCGTTGCAATACTATTGCGGCCGGCAGTTTAAAAACGAAGCGTGTGTCCTTTTCACGCTTTTCAGACGAAAACAGAGGCCACTGTCACAAGTGCGTTTTTGATTCACAAAAAACACACGCAGGGCTCCAACGATACTTCCGAAGAACGCCGAACTCGATTCTCGATCATCTGATCGATCAGGTAGCGTAATTCCACTTCCGAAGTATGTATTTTCCCTCATTCACGTTCTTCAAACTGTTTCCCTAGTTTGTATACATGCCTTTTGCAGCATAATTCCCTCGTTCAAGGTTTTCAGTGGATAAACATGATTTGCCTATACGAACGAGGCAAGCTTTTGCAAGATGAGCCGAGCTTTTGGGTGCTCGTTTAGTAATCGAGCCGAGACAAGGTCCAATTGGAAGTGTTAATGGTTATGGTTGTTTTACAATGTCTTTCCCATTACCTTGAAATAAGTCAGCCGGTCACGCAAGTTGTCTTAATGAAATTTATTACCCCCGCGGGGCTTGTGCTTTGTTCTCTCTGTTAGGGATGCAAACAACCTTCAGCATTGGTTTAGCCCATCGTGTGGGGGCCAAAGTTCAGGGTGCGGCTTTAAAAGCACACCGAACTGCAGCGAAAATGATATTTCAAGGACTTGGGGTGTAATTTTCACAAATGACCCGACCTATTTTACACTGCATTTTGTATGTAATTAGGTTAAGTAAGTATTTCAAGGACTTGGGGTGTAATTTCCACATAGGACCTGACCTATTTTACACTGCATTTTGTATGTAATTAGGTTAACGTGTACTTAGAGAAAAAATAGAGAGGCGAGAGAAAACATAGGTCTCAAGAGAGATTGCGAGAAAGACTTGTACTCTTGATTCGATTTCATAGTAGACTGGTGTGGCTCCCGTGGTTTTTCCTCGTGTTGAGGTTTTCCACGTATATCTTGTGTTCGTTCTTTTCTTGTTCGTTACGCGCTATTTTTCTGTTTGCTTGCGATTTCTGTGATCCTAGTTTTCAAGATCCGTAGGGCGTTGTGAGTTGAACAAGGAGTTCAATTCCTAACACTCTCTGCGGGCGCTCTAGTATCTCCAGTTTTACATGAAATAGGAGTGCATCCAATAGAGGAAAGGGGACATGAACTTTGATGGTTGGCACTGGGATGGAACAACATTTCCAGTCTAGATTTCCTTTTTTTGAAGCCTTGTTATTTTCAGCAACAGAAATGGAAAGTAATTTCTAATCTCTTGTTTTCATAAACTGGAAGAGTGATTCCGAAAATGCGAGGTTGAGTGGTATGCCCGGAGTTGAAGACACCTGCCTGCATCTTCTTCGAGAATTGATGCTGGACGTTTCCAGCCTAATGTTCGTTTGTGGTTTTTTTGTTTTAAATTCAATCTCTTGATGTGTAATGGGTTATGGGTTGCTTTTAATCACATGAATGTCTGTCATGATATTCCTCTTTCTTGTTTCTATACGGCACTATTGTTTCTTGTCCATTTAGCGTTGGGATTATGCCTCGGAATTCTACTCTCAAGATTATTTCATGATGTATCAAAGGTTTATTTCTGCTTGGTTTTTCTGTTCAAACTTTTGGCTTGAACTAACTTTTTGAACTTCATATCCTAGGATTTGCCCAAGTATTCTATGTAATAGAGCCTCAACGACAAGACAAGGGTCTTGGCTGCTGCCAAGGGGGCAGCATTCTTAGCACATAAGAGTTTTTCATGTATGTTGTGGCATTGCCATGGGCAGGTGTTCTCAAAAAAAGCTTTTATATTTGAAAGAGTGAAGCAGGACGTGTTGCTGACCCTCATAAAGTTTGTGTTAACTATTTACGATCTGGTAATTGTTCCTCAAAGAATTTGCTAAGCAAGCTCAATGTCCACTTTCTTTATCACATTCTTCTACTTTTGGGTTGTGTAGTTTATTTCATGTTGCACTCACGAACTTGTTTTTAGTTATCCTCTATTTATAAGATGATCGAATTGTTCTTTTCATTCAAATAAATTGGGTCTGATCGCTAGGTTTGTAACTTCAACACCTTTCCATTTGTTGACTACTTTTTCCATTTGTATTTATCCGGAATTGGTTTTGGCGTTGGCTTTTCCTTTTTCCATGTGTCGGACACGCTTTTAGTAGTGTCCAAAGAAGCATGGCCAAGGAGTTTCGGTGTCCGATACAACAGTAAAACCATGAAAATCTTCAAAGCCATGCAAGTTTGTAAAGCCATGATTGACATTCTTTTTCTTATTGGTGTGCAAGTTGAAAGTTGTATAATTTTGTGGACTGTCGATGGAAATATTCAATTTCATTTTCACGTGAAGCTTGTTAAATTTTGCACGAATGGTTTGCTTATATAGGTGTTTACTTGTTTAAGGTTTGTATCATATGGCCAAGATGTGGTATGAAACCAGTCATATCTTCTTGTATGTATTGTACAATTCTACTGGTATTTGAAGATGAAACGTATTAGCATATGGTCAAGCACCAAAATTTTAACTTAAGCACGTCTAACAGAAAAAATGCAGTGGAACTACTAATAAACAAGATTGAAAAGGATCTCTTTATTGATTACCATTCTCTCTCAGGTGTTTCAGTTTCTTATGCTTCGATATTCTCTCTTCCCTTCAACCTATCTCCACTGCTTCGACTTAATTTTCTAAGATTGATTAACTGCTTAGTTTTCCTTACTGCTTCGACTTAGTTATCTGAGGTTTTTGATAGAACACCATGGTTGCACAGCTTCTTGTTTCATACTTAAATTTCTCAGAGAGAACTTTCTGGATTCCATCAATAAATGTACCAAGCACAATTATCCCGGAGATTAGGTTTTCAATTTGTTTGAAATTACACTCTTGACACTATGACTGTTGATATAGGGTGTGCAGGGTTCAAATTACAGGGGGAAACCAAGGCTCTTTTCTTGAAGGAGGAAAATGAAGACTTGGATTCACATTTTGGTTTATTGTCCAATCTCGAATACAGGGATATTTACTACGGAAGTGACTAGCAAGTGCTGGACCGCTGGTGGCATACTTGAGGAAAGGAGCGAGTGATGGAGGTAAAATATATGCAGCCAAAAAGAGGATTGAGGAGTTTTGGCAATTCAAGATTATGTCCAGAATCATTTCCGTTCTCCTCTCTAAACTTACTGTTTTGGTTACATGTATAAGCTTTTGAAAAGTATGTTATTTCTACTCTTTTAAGATGCTAGAGTCGCAACTACCTAATCATGCATGACTTGGGCTCTCGAAGAAACTCTTTCGATGTTTTTGTTGCTTTCCTGCATGCCATGAATCTACAGTAAACCTTGATTAGCAAATGGATTGTGCATACGCCCTGCATGTTTGATTTTGCTATGGTTTCCTCCATATATTATGTGGGGCGTTGGTTAATCGACGAATGGCTTGGTGGTGCTTTGGTTCGGTGTTCTGAGCTCTTCCACACGATCTCTCCCGCACAAGTAACCCCCACTGTTAGTGCCAAACCTATCGGAGTTGACCGGGAAGACACTCCGATGGTTAAGTAAGTTGTTGGAGGTGGAAGAAAGGTAAGGAAGCTCTAGGGTTTATAGAGACCCCCTAGCTTAGGCTCCAAGAAAGCCCGCGCTAGACACATGCCCTAGCTGCTTCTTAGAGAGATGTCATGACGTGCCACGTGATGGTTGTGTGACCGAACTGAATCTCCAGTTCGTACGCCAATCCTGTCTAGTTGGATTGGATTTGACCCGCTTTGGCCTGGTCCAACTGTCTGGATATTGCGCGCTTGGGCGGACGCGTGGCGGGCTGCTCTCTTGAGTTGGCTCAATGAGTACGGTTAGGCCCAAGCGCATAGCCTTTTCGGCTACTGATCTGCTAAACTTTCTCGGGCTATTGGTGTGAGCATTCAGCGTAATTGGTGTTTCGGCTTCGCCCAATAGGTGTTCCGGCTCGGTCCGATAGGAGTTCCAGTTCTGCCAATATGTGTTCTGGTTCGGCCCACAACATATTCCTTCTAAATAAAAGATCTTCAAGGTCGAGGATAAATTTCCAAATAAGTGTTTCGCAAAGGCTCTTCAAGTACCTAAAACACCCGTTTGTAATTTGGAGGGTACTTATGTGTCTTTGCTGCAGCTGTCGGCAGAAGGATAGCAGCGGCCAACAATTGCGCTAGGGGTTGTTTCCAGGTTTTCGGTGGAGTTGCCGACGAGTTGAGACCTGGGGGCTGTTGTGTACAAAGTAACAACTGGACGAAGTGCGAACGGTAATGCAAGATTCCTCCCGGATGTCTCATGCAAAACACTCGTGAGGATGTTAGCTGCCAGTCTGATTTAGAATTTGTGGGGCTCCGATTCAAATGGTTCATTCTCCTTAGCTGAGGGTTCGAGATGCGCTCTTGTCCTTCCCTTCGTCCTGCAAAACGAAGCACGGCTAAAGACCACACTGGAGGATCTCCGGGATGGCCCTCCGGTGCAAGAATCAGTACTTAGGGAGAGAGAAGTCAAGAACCAAGAGCTAGGGTTTCTTAATGTATATTGCGTACCTCTAACAAGAAGGTATAGTGGTGTATTTATAGAGAATCCCTAACTTGGCCTCCAAGATTGCACCAACGCTCGACACGCGTCGGCTGATTTCACCTCTACGTCACGCTTAGGGTTTTGTAACCGTTCATGGGGTGAGCTGGCACATTCACATGCCCTCACCCTTATCCTGGTAACTGCTCGGATGACGTCACGTCCGTCGTCACGGTCGAGGCCATTATTCCCACGTGAATGAGCTAGAGATATGCCCACGCTGGTTCGGACCTGAGCGTGTAGCTGAGGATCGACAGACCGAAGTTATTGACCCGACTAATCAAAGGGCAAGACCTTCATCATCAAGCCGGCGGTTGAGCCGAGCCTCAGATAACCCTGCTCGGCCTGGGCTGGACTGAGAGAGAGCGACCCGGTATGTTGCTTTATTTACAGCACGAGCCGTCTCGCTCAGCCTGCTACAGAATTTCTTAATGTTGTAAGCTTACAAAGACTTAAAAGAGGGTGTTATTTGATTATGAGGACCTCTTCTTAACTAGGAGTAACATGTTGGAGGATTCATCAATAAAGATAATCGCCAGTTACAATCCCTGATTAAGCAGCGCAAGAAAAAAAGAATTAAGAACCTAAAAAACATTGAGATATGAAAAACATTCGTTGCATACACCAATTGATTGGGACACAAGGCTCGATTTAGTTTGATTGTGCAAAACATCAGTTGAAATATGAACCATAGGGCCATCTTAGTATGCCAAGAAGAAGATTGAACATAATACTACATCTGTTTTACAAGCTTCAATCAATCGTACCATCAGTCAACGAGATTTATCAAAATCATACTACTGGAAGCAACAACAAATTCTTTCTCAAAGGAGGTTTCAATTACAATAACCAAAGCAAATCCGATAAATGCAGTGTTACAATATGAAAAAGTCTTTGAGATCATTGGAATCATCCAAAGTTTCCTGCAAACCTTGAAGCTCTTGCTTAATGTCACTATCTAATCTGTATTGTCCACTCTCTTTCTGAACCGGCATAATGCATGTTCACCTTCTCCAAAACTTTTGCGTTGTTCAGGAAATACTCCACCATTTCCCACTCTTCTTTCTCCCCTCCAAAATATCTAATTTCAATTTCCTTGAGGTGAGAGAACAAACAAGAAGGCACATTCTGAGGTGGATTCCAATGCAATGGAGCTTGAGTTCCCTGGTTAGTGAAGAAATTGAAAATGTAACTAATGCCTACTCAGGCTGTGCTTAGTTGAAGGAATTGGTAGAGAAGGTTTGCGTAGGGAAAAAAGAGCAAAGGGACAAGAGAGTTAATCATAAGCATCATACACCCCTAACCCCTTCCCTTTTCTTTGCCCTCAATGAACCCTTCCATGAATGCAGGACCCAAAGCACACATGCACTTTAGAAAACTTTAATAAGAAAAGAGTACCTCTCAACTCACCTCCTTGAAAACAAGGCTTTCCAGAAGTGGGAAGTTCTCCAGCAACTGTGGCAGCAATTCCCATCCAATATAAGGAGGTCTATGACCAAGCTCCAAGTCAGTCAAATATGGAAACTTTGGCACTTGACAATTACACCTGTGAATAGACTTTATACAAGAACACTTAACTGAGTCAAATGCAAGAGAATGACGCACAATTTAACAAGCAAACATACATTGCAAACATGGGGGGACACTGGTGACTAGGTCAGTAGTTAACTATACAAACAGGTCAGATACAATTACATAAGCAATTATACCTCCAAAGAGAAACCAGCCAAGTGTAGAAATCTAACGTTGGTTATCCCCTTGAGAAGATCAGTTATAGATTCAGAGATAATTGGATCAGTATGGTCCTCAGCAATTATCATAATATCGGCTTTGAAGAGTTGAGGTAAGCTCCCTACAGCAAAACCGTCTGCGGCAGAATCAAAGATTGTGAGGTATCGGAGAGCCGGGGTGTCGAGCACAATCCTACACTCAAAACCATGAGTAGGGCTCATATAATTACAAGATATACAATTACGCATATTCAAGCTTGTGAGCGTAGGTGCAACAATGTTAATCACACTGACCCCTTCCCCCACACCGCCAGTCATATTAAGCTCCTCAAGCACAGAGCAGCCAGAGAAGAATCTGTTGATTGAGTCATCATCCACAAATTTGATACAAACCAAGTGGAGAATTTTCAGATTCGGTAGAGAAACTGAAGTAGGCACATTCATGTCGCAATCGATATCCAGTTTTAATACCACCAGAGTCCTAAAAGTGCAGAGGTTCTGAGGTAGCAAACTAGAATCTTCCATACGGATGGACAGATCAATTTCTCGAACATTGCGCAGTAACATATCACCAATCCATCCATTAACACGGGAAACATCATAATCGTGATTCAATTTGAGACGGAACCTATGCATGCTTGAATCCCTATGCAGGGTAAACACTCGACACGCAAAGCTTGTAAAACTCCTTTGGACCGATGGATTACCACTTTGATTTTCAGGATGTACCAGTAACTCATCATCAAAGTCAAGGCTTCTGATGGATATCCATAATTGCTTCCATCTGGTCGATAAGGCACTAGTTGCCACAGCGTATTTTGTGGGAAGACAGGAGAGTATTTGAGCAACAAGGCTATTTGGTAAGTTGCTGATCCTATCTACATATTTCTCCTCTGAAAGCTTCTACCTTTTTGAGAGTGAGCGCATTATTTCTCTCAGGTTATTTGCCTACAATTTTTCATTTGCAAAAGAGGTTTGTTCATGAACTTATGAGCAAAAACATAACGTAAAACAAATAATAAAAGGTCTACGGAGCACCTCTAGGGAATGTTGTGAAGGGTCCAGTGGAGTTCCAGAATTGAATTGAAGCTTTAAGACAATCAAAGTGGAAAGCCGCCGAAGTCACTTCCCATCAACCATTACAGTTGTTTCCAAAACTCAACCCAAAGAAAGCATTCATATTTCTCCATTTCCGTGTTCTCCAACTTCTGAAGAGTAGTGGGAGTTTTGGTTAACTAGGAAAAATATGTAAAAAGACACAAGTCCCACACATTCATGTCATGATTGCAACCATAGTTATTAAAGGCGATACACACACCCAGGCACCAAAGATCTATAGGGGACTAGGTGCGAGGTGCAGCCTTCATTGGAGCGAGGCACACATCATAGAGAAAACATAGAGGAAAAACGATGACAAATAACTTAAGAAACCAGAAAGGCGAAAGGAAATCCACAAGTTATAAACACTACAAACCTATAAAAGCATCTCCCAAATGTTATACTATAATTCAACACTATTCCTAGCCATTACGGAGTAGTATTTGGTAGCCATATTGATCAAAAAACAACCATCCAGCAGAACTAAAGAAAAATTAAAGCAACCTATCATCCAGTTTCCCCTTTCATTCATCCAAAGAAGGACCTAACATCCAACATCCTCAATTCGACCAAAACGCTCTCTGGAATGGCGATTTTGCGGGGAGCGCAATCTCCTCTCTCTCGATTGTGATCTTGCTCCTGTTGTGTCCTGATTTCTAGGTTAGTTCTCGTTACTTTCTGCTAGTATTCTCATGGATCTATCTGTGGATTTTCCTTTTTTACCTTAAGTGATTAGTGCACCAAACCCTAGTTCTGGCGTTCGTAATTCGAATGGCAAAGCTAGTTCTTCCGCTATTGGAAACTCGGCAAGTTGTTTGAATGTGATTGATGTTCTTGAATCTGTTACTATTGATAATAATGAGCACCTTGAGATTCAGGAGGATGATTCCCCTACTATAAGGCAGATTAAAAGCCTAAATGCTGAGGTTAGGGCTTTGCGTGCTGAAGTTGAGGAGAAACGGAAACTGTTGGCGTCTAGTTCTGTGCGTACTGACCCTATGGTCTTGGCTACGGGCTCATCTTGGAAGGACAAAGTTTCTCCTCTTACAGAAGGTCATAAGCGAATGGATCTTCAGTTTTTTCCCCCTGAGTTGGATGGGGAGAAGGTTAAGATTTCTCCTCCCAAGTCTGTGGAACTCCTAGGGGCTGATAGGTGGAAGGACTGCATTGTGGGTCACTTTGTGGATAAGAAGCTCCCTTACCTTATGGTTCGCTCCTTTGCTTTTCATATGTGGGGTAAGTTTGGTCTGAAAGATGTTCTATCTAATGACAAGGGTTTCTTTTTCTTCCAATTTGGAGTTGAAGGTGCATGTAGGCAAGTCTTAGAAGCTGGTCCTTGTCATATGGGGGCCAAACTGATGGTGTTACAAGAGTAGTATCCTAATTGTTAGGAATTGTTAGGGATGCCTTGTATTCCTTAGTCCCACATTGATTAATTATGTTGTTCCCGTTTTTGTAGCCTATTATAAATAGGGCTTTTGGGAAACTTCTAAAGTATCTTTTGGGCTTTCATATTTGTGGCCTTTCTAGAGTTACGGATTACAGCCGGCTCTTTGTATCTCTTCTTCACGTTGGTTAGTGAATCCTCTCTTTGCTTGCCCGTGGACGTACCCATCTTGGGGAACCACGTATATCTTGTGTCTTTGTGATTTCTTGTTTAGTTTTCAATTTCTCGTTCTTAGCTTGCATTCATAGCATTCGTTACAACAAACTGGTATCAGAGCCTTAGGTTGCAAAAACTAGGGTGTCGTTTCCGATTGTGGCTATGGCGGCTAAATTCGAGATTGCGAAGTTTGATGGGCAGAGCAGCAGTTTCAGTCTTTGGAGAGTAAAGATAAAGGCTTTGTTAACCCAACAAGGATTGCATAAGGCTTTGTTAGGCAAGACTAGTTCTGGAATCAAAGAGGAAGATTGGGATGATACGGATGCCAAAGCTGTGAGTTCTATTCAGTTGAGTCTGGCAGATGATGTTCTTCGCGAGGTGGAAGAAGAAACTTCAGGAGCAGGAATTTGGCTGAAGTTGGAGGGCATATATAGGACGAAGTTGCTCACCAACAGGTCATATCTTAAACAATGTCTTTATACGTTTCGTATGCGAGAAGGTATACCTGTTAAGGATCATTTAGACGAGTTCAATCGTATTATTATGGATCTGAAAAATATTGATAGTAAAATTGAGGATGAGGACCAAGCCCTAATTTTGCTATGTTCTTTACCACTTTCGTATGAGCACTTTGTTACAACCCTATTGTATGGCAAAGACACGATATCCATGGAGGATGTTAAGGCCAGCCTATATTGGAAAGAATTGAGGAAAAAAATGTTAGGTGAGGGTGATGCACATGCGGAGGGTTTGTTTGTTAGGGGAAGAACAACAGAAAGGGTGGAGTCGAGTAATAGGGGAAGATAAAAGTCATCAGGTAAAAAGATGGGAAAGCGCAATTATTGCAAGAAACCCGGGCACTGGAAAAGTGACTGTTTAAAACTCAAAGAGAAGGAAAAGGAAGACCAGAAAGGGGGTAACGTAATTGCTAGAATTGCTGAAAGTTCAGATGAGTCAGATAACGTGTTATCAGTTACAGAGGGCGATTCTCACTCAAATACCGAGTGGATTCTGGATTCTGGATGTTCAAACCACATGTGTCCGCATAGAGAGTGGTTTTCTACTTATGAGGTGGTCAATGGGGATACAGTTTTGATGGGCAACAATATGGCCTGTAAGACTGTTGGTTTAGGAACGATTCAGCTTAGGATGCATGAAGGTATTATTAGGACTTTATCTAAGGTTCGACATGCTCTGGATTTGAAGAAAAATCTTACATCCATAGGTGCTCTTGATTCTCATGGTTGCAAATTCCTCGGTGAAGGAGGAGTTTTGAAAGTCTCTAAGGGTGCATTAGTACTGATGAAGGGTCAAAAGCGTGGAAACCTCTATACACTCCAGGGCAGTACAGTTTTAGGTGCTGCAACAACGGTTGCTTCATCCAAGGTTTCAGATTCAGACTTGACTCGTTTGTGGCATATGTGCCTTAGGCATATGAGCGAAAGGGGGATGACAGTTTTGAGCAAACAGGGTTTGCTATGTAGCCAGAAAACTGAGAAGCTGGATTTTTGTGAGCATTGTGTCTACGGCAAGTAGTGCATGGTAAAATTCAGTACAGCTGTTCATCGCACCAAAGGCACGGTGGATTATTTTCACTCGGATCTTTGGGGTCCCACAGAGGTAACTTCTAAAGGTGGTTTTCGTTATTTTATGAGTATTATCGATGATTTCTCTCGTAAGGTTTGGGTGTATATGTTGAAACATAAGAGTGATGCCTTTAATACATTCAAACAGTTTAAAACTTTGATTGAGAATTAGACTGGTAAGAAAATAAAACATTTGAGAACTGACAATGGTATGGAGTTTTGTCTTGGCGAGTTTGATAGGTTCTGTAGTGATGAGGGCATTGTGAGGCATCATACTGTGAGAAAAACCCCTCAGCAGAATGGTGTGGCTGAACGAATGAACAGGACTCTTTTGGAGAAGGCATGTTGTATGTTGTCCGATTCTGGATTGGGCAAAGAATTTTGGGCTGAAGCCGTTTCCACAACATGCTATTTGGTGAATAGGTCTCCGTCGACTGCCATTGAGTGTAAGACTCCGTTTGAGGTATGGTCAGGTCATCCAGCTGATTATTCTGTGTTGCGTGTTTTTGGATGTCCAACTTACGCTCATGTGAATGAGGGTAAATTGGAGCCACGGGCCAAGAAGTGTATTTTCTTGGGTTATGCAGCAGGTGTCAAAGGGTACAGGTTATGGTGCTCTGATGATTTGAAGTTTTTGATCAGTAGGGATGTGACTTTTAATGAAAATTATCTGATTAAAGGGTCTAAGTAGGTTGATGATACAGTTCAGGAACAGAGTGTTCCAAAGCAGGTGGAGTTGTTGAGTGAATCTTCTGACTCAGGGAAGAAGCACATTGAGAAGCCAATTGAAAAGGAGTTCAAGAGTTCAGACACAGAGGTTGATGCGTTAGTTGACCAACCACGCACTATTGCTAAAGATAGGCCAAGGAGGGAGATTCGGCCTCCTGAAAGGTATTCGGCTTATTCTGAGATGGTGGCCTATGCTTTATCAATAGCTGAGACAGTTGAGTATGAGGAGCCTTCAAGCTATATGGAAGTTGTTTCGAGCATTGAGTCTGCACAGTGGTTTGTTACTATGAGTGAGGAGATTGAGTCTCTTCAGAAGAATCAGACATGGGAGTTAGTAGAACCGCTGAAAGGGCAGAGGATTGTTGGGTGCAAGTGAGTCTTCAAGCGCAAACCAGGTATTCGAGGGGTAGAAGATGCTCGGTTCAAAGCTCGGCTAGTGGCGAAAGGATACAGCCAGAAGGAAGGTGTTGATTACAATGAGGTATTTTCACCAGTTGTAAAACATAGTTCCATTCGCACTTTACTTGCTATTGTTGCATGTTATGATCTTAAGTTAGAGCAACATGATGTCAAAATTGCATTTTTGCATGGCGAGCTTGAGGAACATATTTATATGCGTCAGCCTGAGGGATTTGTTGTTTTTGGTAAAGAGGATCACGTTTGTTTACTTCGTAAATCTTTGTATGGCCTCAAACAATCCCCTAGGCAGTGGTATAAGCGGTTTGATACTTTTATGATAAGCCAGTCATATTCTAGGAGTGAGTATGACAGTTGTGTGTATTTTCGAAAACTTCCAGATGGTTCATTTGTTTATCTACTGTTGTATGTTGATGATATGCTTATTGCTGCCAAGAGTGTATCAGAAATCAACAGGTTGAAACAACAGTTAGGTGGTGAATTTGAGATGAAAGATTTGGGTGCGGCAAAACGTATTTTGGGTATGGAGATTTGCAGAGATCGAGTAGCTGGCAAATTATTTTTGAATCAGAAGTCTTATGCTCTTAAAGTGCTTGAGCGCTTTGCCATGCAGAACTCGAAGCCAGTCAGTACCCCTTTGGCAGCACACTTTCGACTTTCAGCTGAGTTGTCACCGTAGTCGGAGGATGAGGAGAAGTATATGTCTCAGGTTCCATATTCGTGCGCAGTTGGGAGCCTTATGTATGCTATGGTATGTACTTGTCCTGATATTTCACATGCAATTAGTGTCGTTAGTCGTTATATGGGGCATCCAGGAAAGGCACATTGGGAGGCTGTGAAATAGATACTACGTTATTTGTGCCGAACTGCAGGTGTTGATTTATTATTTGGGGTTGCCAATTATGGTGATCATGTTGTTGGTTATGTTGATTCAGATTTTGCCGGTGACCACGATAAGAGGAGGTCTCTGACAGGTTATGTCTTTACTTTGTCCGGAAGTGCCATTAGTTGGAAAGCTACTTTACAGGCTACAGTCGCGCTGTCTACAACAGAAGCGGAGTATATGGCCATTGCTAAAGCTGTGAAGGAGGCATTGTGGATGAGAGGTTGCTTTGTGAGCTTGGTCTTGCACAGGGTGTGAGTTCAGTATTTTGTGATTCGCAGAGTGCTATACATTTGACTAAAAATCTTATGTATCATGAGAGGACCAAGCATATCGATGTCAGGTATCACTTCGTTCGGGATATCATCTCACAGAAGCATTGTTTGGGCTTGCTTGGTATTTGCAGTTGATCGCCCCTCGGGGGCATTTGGCGAGTAAGAGGTTAGAAGGGGAGAGCTATATTTGGTGATTTGGTTCAGTGGAATTCAAGTCAAGGTGGAGAATTGTTAGGAATTGTTAGGGATGCCTTGTATTCCTTAGTCCCACATTGGTTAATTATGTTGTTCCCGTTTTTGTAGCCTATTATAGATAGGGCTTTTGAGAAACTTCTGAAGTATCTTTTGGGCTTTCATATTTATGGCCTTTCTAGAGTTACGGATTACAGCCGACTCTTTGTATTTCTTCTTCACGTTGGTTAGTGAATCCTCTCTCTCCTCACCCGTGGACGTACCCATCTTGGGGAACCATGTATATCTTGTATCTTTGTGATTTCTTGTTTAGTTTTCAATTTCTCGTTCTTAGCTTGCATTCATAGCGTTCATTACAACACTGGTATTGTTCTTGAAAAGGAGGGGTTGACTAGACTGCCTATCTGGATTCAACTGTATAATGTTCCTCTTCAGTACTGGTCAGCTGAGGGCTTGAGTTATCTTGCAAGTGCAGTGGGTAAGCCACTTTATGCTGATGAAATGACAGAATCTGCTAAGAGAGTCAGTTTTGCTAAAATCTGTGTGGAAGTAGACTTGAAGTCTTCTTTGCCTTATTCATTTGATCTTATTACTTCTTCTGGACAGTTGGTTATCATTGATGTGAAATATCCTTGGAGACCAGCTAAATGTACTTCCTGTGGTGTTTATGATCACTTTGAATGTGGTCAGAACAAGGAAACTGGTTAAAGGGTAAATGAGCAGATGGTTGGTAAAGGCCCTAGTGTTGCTCAAAATCATGTGTGGGTTGTTAAAGCAGGGAAGGTGGATGATGTCTCTGTTACTGTCCCATCTGTGAACCACGACCCTAATCTTGTGGTGCCAAGGGTTGTACTTCCTTGTATCAATTAGTTTTCAATTTTACAGGAGATAGAGATTGGTCAGAATGCAAGTGCCAGCATGGGGAATGATATGGATATTGCTGAGACTGATTTGGTTGTACCTAGACCTAGTGGAACTGCAGAGTATGGTTTCCTTCCTGCTGATCTTGGTGTTGGAATGACAAATCCAGATGCTGTTTTTTTGGGTCTTAAGACTATGGCTACTGATGATAAGCAGCCAAGTGGTGAGAAGAAACCTGGGGCAACTAGAAAGCCAAGGAACTCAAAGAAGAAATGATTAAGATCGCTTCCTAGAATATTAGGGGTTAATAGCCCCATAAAACAGCTGGAAATAAAAAAGTTGATCAATACCAGTCGTTTATCCTTGATAGGGATTGTGGAAACCAAGGTTAGGCAGGAAAATCTGGAGGTAGTCATGCAAAAATGCCTTCCTTCTGGTTGGGAGTTCTTCATAATATAGGGTCTAGTTCTGTAGCTAGGATCATTTTGGCTTGGGATAAACAGGGTCCTTTGGTGAGTCTTCTTTCTACTTCTGATCAAATGATGTTATTGTCGTTACCATAGAGATGAAGAATTTTGTTATCTCTATTGTTTATGGCTTTAATCAAGCTGGTAATAGAAAGATATTGTGGGATGATCTTCATACTAGCTATAGTCTTGTTGGTCTTCAGCCTTGGATATTGATGGGTGATTTCAATGCTGTGGCAGAATGAAAGATCAGATCATGGTTCTTTTGATGCTACTTCTGCTGGGGATTTTAATACATGCTTAGAAGATATTGGAATGGAGGGTATTAATTCTACAGGCTTTTGGTTCACTTGGTCTAATAGGAGAGCTGGCCGTGAGCATTGTGGCAGTAGATTGGATAGGGTAGTGGCTAATGCTCAATGGCAAAATATCTTTACTGAATCTGAGGCTATTGTTCTTACACCTGGAGTTTCTGATCACTGCCCTCTTACAGTTTCAATTCTTCCTTACAAAGGAGGGAAGAAACCTTTTAAGTTTTTTAACTTTTGGATGACTCACAAGTCGTTTGATGATATTCTTAATTTCTCTTGGGTTGCTCAAATAGATTCTGATGATTCTCTTATGCTGCTTTTATACAAGAAATTGAGAAGGCTTAAACCTTGTCTGAGGAAGCTCAATAAGGATTTTTACAGTGACATTAAGAAGCGAGTTTTGGCTGCAAATGAAGAGCTTGCCCATATTCAAAGTAGGTGTGCTAATGCCCCTAGGGATCCTATTTTAATGGAATATGAGAAACTTTGCCTTCTTCATTTCAATGAGCTCAGTTTGGCTGAGGAGAGTTGGAGTAGACAGAAGTCCAGAATTAGATGGTTAAACTTGGGTGACAATAATACAAAATTTTTCCATAAGAAAGTTGCTAGCCACAGGATGAGGAACAAAATTATCACTATATGTGATGATAGGGGTACTATACTGAAAGAACCTCAAGCTGTTAAGGAAGAAATTCTCAGATTCTACAAGAATATGCTTGGTTCCAAATTTGAGCATAAAAGACCCACAACTGAAAGGTTAACTTTCACTCACACTGTTCCTTCCTTTATTCATACCTCTCTCATATCTCCAGTTACTCCTGAAGAGGTTAAGGTAGCTATTTTTGCTATAAATGGTGATAAATCCCTAGGGCCTAAGGTTATAATGCTAGTTTCTTTCAAAAAAACTGAACTGTGGTAGGAGATGAGGTAACTGCAGCTGTTCTTTCCTTTTTCCAAACTGGTGTTTTATTAAGAGATGTTAATGTCACTGCATTAACTCTAATTTCTAAAACTAGTTGCCCTCAATCTATGAAGGAGTATAGGCCCATTGCCTGTTGTACTACCATTTACAAAGCTATTACTAAGATTCTTGCCAGTAGGTTACAACTTGTCCTTCCTCACATTATCAACAAAGCTCAAGCAGCTTTTGTCAAAGGATGGTCAATCTTTGATAACATTCTCCTCATGCAAGAACTTGTTAGGAACTATAAAGACACTTTGGGCCAGCTAGATGTGCCATCAAGATAGATCTTATGAAGGCCTACGATTCTGTAGATTGGGATTTTCTCTTTGAAGTCATGGTGGCTCTGAACTTTCCTTCCAAATTCATCTCGTGGGTAAGAATTTGTATTACTTCAGCCATGTATTCAATCGTGATAAATGGGGAATTGGAGAGAAAGGCCTTAGACAAGGAGACCCTATATTTCCATATCTTTTTCTCTTGATAATGGAAGGTCTGTATGCAATCCTCCAAAAGAAAATTTCTGAGGGTCAGTTCAATTACCATCCAAAGTGTTCAGCTCTGTCTATTTCTTATCTAGCTTTTGTTGACGATTTATTTTTAATGGCTGGAGCTGATTGCCGCTCAGTTACTACTCTCAAGGAAGCTCTGGATGATTTTTACTATTCCTCTGGCCTTAAACCTAATCTTCTCAAACAAGTCAGATCTCCTTTTCAGGTGTTAACCCTGCTGTTAAGACTGATATTCTTAGCATTCTTCCAATTCTTGAAGGGTCTCTTCCTGTGAAATACTTTCTTAAATCGCTTTCCATGAAGCGAGTTTGGTTCGAAATGCGAATTCTCCGTAATCCAAACGATATCCCTATTGCGGCCAGAAGCAATAGCTTGCGTCCAGAAGCAATAGCTTGCGTCCATAAGCAAAAGGTTTGCGGCCATGGTTTACGAAAGAAGCGTGTTTTTCCTTTGTATTTCACGCTTTACAAATATCGTGTTTCAAAGATCCAAGTTCAGATTAATCCAAACGGTACCATTGCAAAAGTTAGCGTCCATGCAGTAAAAGTTAGTGTCCCTAGGCACAAAGTTTGCTTTCCAAGTAATGTGGCCACAAGGGAAAAATAACCCAATGCCACACTCAAAAGTAACTATGTTTGTGATTCACGTATCTTCGTCTCACACAAAAACACACACTGGGCTTCAGCGGAACTTACGAAGAACACCGAACTTGATTCTCAATCATCTGATTAGGTAGCGTAATTCCTTTTCCAAAGTACTATGAAAGTATGTGTTTCCCTCTTTCAAGTTCTTCAAACTATTTCCCTAGTTAATTTGTATATATACCTTTTGCAGCATAATTCCCTCATTCAAGTTCTTCAATGGATAAACATGATTTGGCAAAGTATTTTTTGTGTTTGAGACTGGAATTGTTTAGTGACTACTTGTATAGGAATGGATGTCTTCAATCTGTTGCAGCAGTAGGAGTGTCAACGAGCCGAGCCTGTGGGCTTAAATGCTTTTTGAAGACTACAGTTCCAATGTTTGTGAGGCTCACCGTTGGTATGGTAATTAGAGCTATATGAATCTCCAGATGTAATTCGAGCTATTATGGTGGATATTTAATTCCATTTTTCTACCAATGAAAAAATAGAAGTTCGTATACAGTTCATTTTTGGTATACGTCTATTGTAAAACTTTCGTAGAGTGAACGCAATTCAATTTAGAGTACCACCTTCCTTTCTAAATCCTGCATGGCAAGTCCGCTTGCAAGGTTAAGGCCGCATACATCCAACTCTTTCCCACACCCTGCAGTGGATGGGTTATCCCTTTACCACTTTCCTCTATAAATCCTACAACCCAATTACTTTCGGAATGCGAACCACCTTAACAATGACCAGAACTTCTTGATTCCTAAAAACTCTCCACGGTTGTAGCAAATTTGACATATCACAAAAATTTGAAATTCCCCATTCAAAGAAATCATCATAAGTCTCTGCTCAGTTGCGAGGAAATGTTTGTGGGAAGTTGTTCTTAGAAAAAAAATGAAAGTTATCTTTCCGTGTGCGTTCATTTGTTACTAAAATCTTGTAGGAAAGTTGAAAAAAGGTAATTGAATTGCAAATGGAATTAGTTAAAAATTAGGAAGGATGAATTTTGATGGAAAACTAATCCTACTAAGAAAATTAATGGACAGTTCTCATAACTTTTCCTGTTAAGTGGACAACTGAACGGACGCCTAAATAGAAACACTGTACAAACACCGAGAGAACACTGAATAATTTCTTTTTCTTGATAGGAAAAGTGAGCAAATTCAAGACGAGTCAACGAGGGTTGTCTCCAGTGGCTAGGGGGTTTGCTCCCACTTTGGAGGTGTGGGTTTGATTCTTGGTGGTAGGCCAACCATTTGGGAGGTGAAAGTTAATGTGAATAGCCTCATGGTGCGTCCATTCGTCCCACTCCTAGCTGTTTCTAACTGCTTTCCGCGAGTGTTGGTCCCTTATAGCCGGCCCTAGGTGGATTAGTCTCATCCCCTTTGGGTTTGGGTATACACACGCACCCTTGTCTCCCATGAGGGGGTCTTCATTTTAGTTAAAATGCAGACCTCCCCGTTTCTCCTATTTTCTGATCGAATTTCGATGATCCGAACCGATCTATGTGATCAGAACATAATTTTAAGAGTCTTAGCCAGAAATCGAAAAAAAAAAAAAACCTGGAAGAGCTTGATTTGAGCAGTTTTTATTTGAACCATTCAATAAAAAATTATTCGAAACTGTTCGGATGAAGCCCTTCTCGATCATTTTTTTTTTTGGTTGATTTCTCGCGGGTACCCTTAAAATCACGTTCTGAATACATTGAGATATATATATATATATATATCACTCACACACACAAGTCTCTTCCTATCCACACCTCTTACCATCCGCATTGTCCGCACCTCCCCTTTCTCGATTGAAATGCGATGATCTGAGCCGCTCAATGTGTTCAAAACGTGATTTTAAGGGAACCTGCGCGAAATCGGCCAAAAAAATGACCGGAAAGGGCTTGATTTAAGCAGTTTTTTATTGAACCGTTTAATAAAAAACTGCTTATTGAATTGTAACTCCAAGATAAATGTGATAGTTGAACACCTTTTTTAACAGAGATCTTGAAGAAATAGGTTAAAAGAAAATCAAATTAGGTGTATGGTCAAATTCTTAGAAAGGAAATCAATTTTTTTTTCAACACTAAGTTGCATGTGTTGAATTGTGCCCCCAGTGATACCAAATTCTGGTTACGCCATTGCCCATGCTTGATTATGAGGTAGAGATAACCAAGATAAATGTGATAGTTGAACACCTTTTTTAACAGAGATCTTGAAGAAATAGGTTAAAAGAAAATCAAATTAGGTGTATGGTCAAATTCTTAGAAAGGAAATCAATTTTTTTTTCAACACTAAGTTGCATGTGTTGAATTGTGCCCCCAGTGATACCAAATTCTGGTTACGCCACTGCCCATGCTTGATTATGAGGTAGAGATAATCACCTTTTCCAACCCTTACAGCTGGTTTGGATGGTGAGAAATGGTAAGATAAGAAAGGGGAAAAATTTTGATTTTTGTACTTTTCTCTCCATTTTTCACTAAAACAAAATACTTAATCCAAATGAGTGATTTGGCTAGAAACCATAACCCTCTCTTTTCATTTCTTATGATTATGAAATCCCTCCATTCAAAGGGGCTATTATTAATTAGAGTAATGCTTGCCCACAACTTTAAAACACACGCTCAATACACAGACGACAAGCACATGTTGGTTGTATTTATGGCCATTTATCCATGCTTTTCGGTTATATTTTCGCCATTTGCACAAAAGATGTGTTAGCACGAGGCTTTTAAGCCAGACGACCAAGCAAAATTCGTGCCAATGCCTTATTTCTCCCTGTGGCAAGCACATGCGTCGTGCCATACCTTGATGTGTCCAACCATGCCTTGTCTAGTACGTCCAGTGGCAAACATATATCGTGCCATGCCTTACTTAGCCTCGTGATGAGCACATGTCCATTTTATACTTTAGGGGGCACAATTATGGGGTAGAGATCGATAAACGCGTTTTCAATATCTATCTTCTTGGGAGACCACTGCTGACAACCCCAATTCATGTTGGTGGACCACAAAAATAAAGCTTGCAATAGCAACACATTTGATCAAACAAAATCTGGAAGCTTTCACCTATAACACAATAGTTATGGTGCCTATTTCTTCTCCAGGGCACCTAAAAGAACTTGGGGCAGTAGGAAAGTCCCTATACAATGGCAGCGTCAAAGCTTATGAGGTAGAGATAATCACCTTTCTCAACCCTTACGGCTCCTTTGGATGGCCAATCATGCACACGGAGCTTGCTTCAGACCATAGATAGCTTTGTGAAGACGACAAACATAATTGGTTCAAGTAGGGTCCACAAATCTTGGAGGTTAAATACTGTCTCGACGTCTCGTGAAGGAAGCCATGCAAGAAGGCATTTTCGACGTTCAATTGTTGCAGTCCAATGGGCTGACAATAAGCACACAAAAAGACAAGGAAAACATATATTCTTGTGTACTTTTTACACCTTTTAATACATATTCACACACTTGTTATTTTCAGCCCATTGGGCTAAATGTAGAATTTTCCTTGTCTTAAAAGACCAACCAAAAGAGACTACTAAGCTGATAACAATACGAATGGTAGTAGGCTTAACTACCGGACTAAAAGACTCATCATGATCAAGCAGTGTTCTAAAATAACAAATTAATCGCTGGCGGGGCCTATCCGATTAGGTCCGATTAACGATTAATCACCGATTACTAATTAATATGCACCAATTAATCCGATTAGACGCTTGAAGGTGACTGATCGCCCAACTAACGCCTAGCGACTTTTAAAACATCGTAATCAAGGCCGTGTTGTTGGTGAAATCCCCTAGCTACTAATCGAGCTTTGTGGCGGTTAATAGATGCTTCGTCCAAACCTAACCGTTGAAACGGGTCGTTTTACCCCGAGCGTAGGGCTAGACCGTTGTCAGCATAAATACCGGAAAGTCCGGGATCGTACCCACAGAGATAATTCCTTATAGCTTGCCAGGATTTTTAGGTGTAAAGGTTTGCGGCGTTTAGACGGCCAACTTTTGGTTTTGCTTTAAAATGGAAATTGCTCGACTAAAAGACTAGAAAACGAGTTTTTACTAAATTAAGACAAGCGGCAAGGCGTTGGAATGACTAACGCCCGGGACTTAGCTATCCAACTTTCTCAAAGAAAACACGGTTGAATCGCACGGCTTAGGCTATCAACCGGAGGATTTCGCAGTAAAAATAAATAGACTTGAAGTGTGACTTGGAAAATGAGTGAGTTCTTTCAATCTTTTGGCAAACACAAACCGAGACATCGCTCACGGAACCCTGTGAGCGAGCACATGATCACCGGAGATTAACATCGATTAGTTTTGTTACATAAAAACCGAACAATGCTCTTTTTCCTTGTCAAACTTCAGTCTAGAGTTGAGAAAGATGAGATAAACGTAAATCCCGGGGCATTAATCATTCCGAAGCCAAGCCTAATCGACTACTCACGCATATTTGAACGACTAACAAAAGTGCTAAATTTACCCAACATTTTTAACCGACAGAAATGAAAATAAACTTGAGATTAATAAAGATCCAAACCACACGATCAACTTTAATAAACGAGAAAATAAAGAACACAAAGAACTTACTTGAGTTTAATGCAAATTACACTTGAAAAGCTTAAAGAGCTTTAATGGAGAAAAAACCTACGTACGTAATGAACTAGATACAAAAGAGGGAGAGAGGTGGTCCTATATATACACAAGTGACATTCTCTCTCCTCAAAAGCCAGGAAAATCCCAAAAAAGTAGCCTATTAAAAGAAAGTTTCCACAAATGGAAAGTCTGAAAAAGCAGAAAAAATATCTTCCCGGACAAAAAGTTATCGATAACATAACATATTGTTATCGATAACAATGGTTGAATGGCCACCCAAGAACGAAGTTATCGATAACTTCAATAAATTGTTATCGCTCTCCTTGCCTCTGGACAAATTCTGGCCAAAGATAGCGCACAGGTATCGATTACATGGGTAAGTTATCGATAACCATGGGCCAGTTGGAACACTTAGAGGAACGGAAAGGGAACGTTATCGATAACAATTGGCTAAGTTATCGATAACTTTTTGCACTGGAACAATGATCCAGTCTGCTTGACTGCCTTGAATTCCTTTTCGCCTCCTGGACTTCATCCAACTCTCCGTTTCTTGGCTCGAGAATCTAACGGGGAGTGCTTTCCAAGAACCCAAATGCTCCAGCGTACCCCATGGCGCTCAAAATCACCGTATTAGCAAGAATGACCTGAAACACTTGAAAGAAAACCTTACGTGCAACATTTGAGATAAATGATCAAAAAGTCATGGAAACCTCATGCACGGAAGGATTTTAGCACCCAAACTTGAACAATCTTGGGTGCTTATCAATAGACCCATCAGCAAACCGTTTAAGTTTAAAAACCCACTTGCATGGCTTGAATATATGCAAATAATACAATCAGAATATTGACCAAATCTGCACAATAAATGGGCATATCATTGGGATGGTTTAACAAAGTATTTTTGAAATAAAAAATTAAGATTGGATTGCATACAAGATTCATTTGTCAAACTGAAATTAAATTGAAAAGGAAAAACAAGATATTACCCCTTTGAAGATAGGTGAAATTGCAGGACAGTGGGAAAAGGGGCAAAAAATGCCCAAGTCATGGACAAGTTTTTCGGAATTCAAAAGTCATGGGAAGGAGAAGAGTAATTCCAAAGACATGGAATTCAAAATAGACCTAGACAAAAATACCCCCTTCTCTTACACAACGTCGTTCACTCTATTCTATCCCCAAAACGTGAAACCTTCCCACCCCAAATCACTCTGAAACCCTCTCTCTCTCTCTCTCTCTCTCTCTCTCTCTCTCTCTCTCTCTCTCTCTCTCTCTCTCTCTCTCTCTCTGTGTTCCCTCCATCTCGTTGCTCCCTCTCTCTTCCTCTCTTTCTTGCCAACCGACGTCCAGAGGGCAGCCCTCTTCCTCGATCAGGTTTCGGAATTCAGTGGGTTTGAACTTGGGGTAATTTCCAGCACGAATTTGTTGAAAGTAAAGAGCTAATTGTTTGAGTTCCATCATCTAGGGTAAGAGTCCTTGACCTACACAACTTCAATTTTATCTCGTTAACACGTACTTACTATTATTTGTTCCGGTGCTTTATTGTTGTTTTTGCCACATTCTTCAATTTTATCTAGGTTTGAACTTCCGAAATCCCCTGGGTTGGAGATATTTTCTACTGTTTCTTGCCGTCTGTAATAGTTATTTTGTTTACGATGATTAGTTGTTTTGCTTTATCTGGGTTACAGGGTTTAGTATGTCGTGGGTTTGTTCTGATAAATTTTGTGGATTTGTAATTTTTTTGTTTGATTTCGCTGTGGAGATTGATATAGGGGGCCCATTGATATATAGAACATAGAACTTCGATTTTCAATTTCCCATCTCTTTTCCGTATGCCATTCGTGGTGCATGTGTTTATTAGGATTTTGTAGTAATTTTTTTTGATGTCTGTGTATTATGTGTTGAGACCAGCGGCACTAAAACACAATTAGTCACATGATTAGGAACAAGAACACATATTTTGCCATGGGTATATTGGTATTATGTAGGGCTATGAATACAATTTTGGGATGGGAGTTAATTCATATAATTGATGTAACCTTTTTTTTTAGAAAAAGGAGGCATATGAGTAAACATCCCAAATAGAGAACAAAATCCTTGATTTACCCAACAGAAAGCAACTGCGTTCAACTAAGACAATCCAAACAGAAACACATGGCTCCAAAGAAACTAAGATCGCCAATCGAGCACTGAACTCGATCAGGCAGGCAACATAATCAATCCATTCTCAATGCGTCAATCCTGCTAGCAATTAATACTTTATTACTGTTGGTTTCCTCATTTACAAGGCGGCTATGATAGGTTTGATATGTTCTGAATTCTTTTATTGGCTTAAGTTGTTGTTAGATAGCGTGGATAGTATTTTTTTAGGTCATTATTAGGTATATTAGGATTTATGAAAATGTTTGCAACAATTTGGGTTTCCAATTAGGCACTGCAGTCAAATATCCTTGTGGCCTATTATTTCCACCGAGTTAACAGCTGATTTTTTTTTTCTCCCTTGATTAGAAAATGATACACAAGATTAAAAGTTGGGCTAAGAAATCCATCTCTTGCACTGGTATGCTACAAGTTGTCCGTTCCATCAGCATCCAAGTTTTTTGGAGCTTGCTCCTTGATTCCTTTCCAAAAAGGATATGCAGTGGATTTAACATGGAACTTGAGGCCAGATGTGGCTGAGATTATGCAGGTATCGATTGTCTTTGTCCAATATTTCATGAAGTTTTTGAGCAGGAGCTACATATAGGTTTGAATCCCTCATTTCTTAATTTACATGGAACTTGAGGCTTACTATTTTTGTGTTTTATTAAGATCATCAACAGATAGTGATATTTAGGGAAGGCTTGAGCATCGAAAAACTGAAATTCTCAGAGTTCCATATTGAGTTAATTCTTTAGTCCTATATTGCCATGCAAAAAAAAAAAAAGAAGAGCTCCCATGGTGCCCTTCCATTGATGGGCGGAACCAGAGTAATGAACTTGGGCTTTCACCTTTGTGTTTCGATTAGAATGATTGAATCTTCCTCACGAATTGTCTTGCATTGCTTATGTCTGGATCTATGCTACTGGAAAATGCTAATACCCTAGTGATTGCAGATTGGAACACAGTTTTCAAAACAGGGCACATTGATATTCAAAAGTGCTGGATTCAGTGTTCCAAAGGGTTCCCTAACTTTTTCACTGTTTGTTTCTTTATCTTTTACCTCATGCGTAAAAAAGTTAAATTATGACTACCTAAAACTCGAAGAGAGTAGTTCTTTGGAAGATGCGTAAAAAATGTTTTCATAGTGCGCCAAGAAATTTGCTTTAAGTGGACATTTTCAAAATTTTACCATGTTTTGTAAGTGTGTATCCCCTATTGTGGCAGATCCCATGGTATCTCAAGCAAGTGGTATTCCTCAAGTACTGCCTATAGCACTTCTTATGAATGTCGTACTTTTCTGGATTACTTTGTGGTTTAGTTGATATCTGCATATGCAGCACCTGATACTGTTTGAGATATTCTTCTCAGGGCATTGCTATTGCGCTCAAGTACGGACCAACTAAGGCACAATTTGATAGCACGGTAAGCTGGACTTCAGTCCTTAGAACTAGTTGGGAAAGAAATGACATACTGCTCATTTTGACTAGTTTCTCTTCCTACTTAATTTTCTTTTGAACTGGCATCTGAGCTTCTGTTTGTTGATGTGTGGAGTTCCTTGAAGGAATATTCATACGGGTAGCCTATAAGTTGTTTCCCTTAACTATCAGAGCACCGATTTTCTTTGAAGCTTAGTTGGAGTCTTTTGTCTCTCCTTGTACTCCCTCTGTCCCCACTCCACATTGTTTGTCATTTTCTGGCAGTCATGCCTTTATCATGTCAACATATACTATTTTTTGGTGGAAAAAAATTTCAAGATCTTTTCTAGCAATTAAAAGATCTCATTTAGGTTTTGTAGACAAAGTTTTCATAATCATCTAATAAAAAAAGTTAGAAAACATAGACGATTTTGTGTGATGGCCATGATATTGGAAATGCACAAATAAATGAGGACGGATTTGTATTTTCTTTCATACACAAATTGACTGAGAACTCATGTTCCTATAACCATTTCCATCCCCCAGTTGTGTCGAACTACCGAATTAAGATGGGCTAGAATTTTTCTCTCTAAACTCTTGGGGTTTTTTTGCTGGGGATTTCCCAAGGCTACATGGAATGCTTGAAAGGCCTCAGATTTAATCTTACCATGTTAGCCCCTTGTTGACATGTGTTCAATCAGTCTTGAGTTTTCCCGCCCTGATCAGTCATTTGACTCATTTTAATAACGCAAAATGGATGAGGTTTTTTTTTTATTTTTATTTATTTATTTATTTGGTGGGTGGGGGTGGACATGTTTGGAAGCGCTAGTTTTTACGAAAATATCGAATTAGAGCTCCCTGTTGGCACCCTCTTGCCCTTTTTGGTAGAAGTTTACACTCAAATGCATGGGCTATTGCCTATATGGTCAGTATAATGAAAATGGTGGATAACATATAACCATTAAAGAGCGTAATAGATCAACTCTGTATTCTGTCACACAACTACAATGTATGTGTGTCTCTGTGTATGGATATATAAACAAAACCAAACTGAGCCTTCAAAGTCCCAATCAATTCGGGTTGGCTTATGAACCCATTTTCTTCATTGAGTTCTGTCAAGGGATAAATCATAGTGCCAAAAAAAAGAAGAAAAGGGATTAATGTAGCCCGCCCAAGTGATTAGGATGCAAAGACTTAGTTTCGATTACAAACACGTGTTCCTATATATAAATGTGTTCTGAAGCACTTTCATTTGTTAAATGATTTGTTTGGTGGTTTTTGTCCTTTCAATATCCTTTTCTTTTGACCTATAGATTGAAATTTCCGAGTCCTTTTGTAACATCCTTTACATGTGAGGTGCTTAAATGTTATACTCTAGTATCTCAAGGGGCAAAGTGCATTTTTTTTAAAGTGGTTTGCATGTGTGCCGTGTGTGTGTGTTCTTATCCAAAAAAAAAAGAAAGAAAGCCAGAAGGAGTTCTGATTTCTACGTTAGAGAGAAAGAGAGAGAGAGAGAGAGAGAGAGAGAGAGAGAGAGAGAGAGAGAGACGTGAGGAGAGAAAGAGGAAGGAGAAGAAGGAGAAATAAGGGTTAGGTTGTATTCAAGCTTAATTAGGTAATTGACATCTCTTTAAGTGTTGAATTTCCTATTTCTCATGCTAGGTTTCTTGTTCTGTATCTCTTATGCACTGAATTGAATCCATGGGTGAGGGGTTTTGAGGTTGTACTTGAGTTTTATTCCAAGAAATTCGTGTATATGATGAACATGCATAACTGTGTTTGAACAAGTTGATAATTTGTCCTGTTTTGACGAATTTATTCAAGGCACCTAGAAATCTTCTAAATTCTTGAAAAGAAATCCTGAAGGTTCGTCTGTGAGTCTATTGCATCGTGTTAAATTTTCAGAAAATAATTCGAAGTGGTTTGGCCTGCAAAATTCGTGGACCGAACTGGTGTCTGGTTCGCGTCTGTGCTGGCAGCACAGACACGTGTTGGAAAAATGGGCATAACTTCTTGCTCGGGTATCGGTTTTATGCATCGTTTCTTGATTCTGAAACTAGACTCGTATATCTTTCTGAATATGTATGGGTTGTGTCGTGGTTCTTTCTAGATTATAGCAGTTTTTGAATTTAAGTTCAGGTTTTGGGAAGTTCTTGAATTCTGGACAGCTTTTGGCTTGTGTTCCTCGTGAAATTCCTCAAGTTTAAGCATGCTTGGTGGACATGAGTTCTTATGAATCTCAAGTATTGTTAAGTTGGTGATGTTTTGGCTTTGGAATCACTTGAAAAGGTTAAGAACTCAATTTATTGTGAATTTTTGAATGCTGGACTGATCTTGAGAATCTGTTTTGAGACAGATTTGTGAATCTGTTGTGTTTGTCTATTTTTCCATCCTTATAGTTTGAATTTGGTCTTGGTTCCTTCACAACTCTTGAAGTACATCCTCTTACGAAGCTTTTGACACCAAAATCGTTCGATAATGATAAAAACTCGACACACAGTGATTTGTCGAAGTTGGGAATGTCTTGAGATGATTCTATGCAGAATCGGCACATGTTTGGATTCATGTTATGATTTTATTTGAAGTTTAGGTATTCTGAGCATAAATAGGATTGCTTTGACTATTTGAGATTTGTTCTTATACGTGTGGATGAAAATGCTAGGTTTGGAGACGACAACAAGCACCGCAGCTCCACGTAGGGAGTGACTGTGTTGGTTTTCTTTTTGTTGGAGACCGAGGTGAGTGTTCGATTCATAGATGTTCTTCATTTGGATTGAACTTGTGATATTGAACTATGACTTTGTGTCGAAGAGCAATAACGGCTAATAGCCAGACTTGGTGTCGTGCTCCTGACTTTGTGTCAATTAATTGGCTTTATGCCGAAATTATGACTTTGTGTCGAGATACTGACTTCGTGTCGATTTAAAGACTTTGTGTCGATTATTTACCTATGCTTAATTAATGGTGAAGAGGGATTTATTTATTATTTCTATTGAACAACATCCATGTCTCATTTACACTCCTGGAACTCGTTTCGGGTTCCAGTTTTGCAGGTATAGGTTGGTGTCCACTACAAGTCGCGTTTTGCGTTTTGTGACTTGCTCGAGGAGTGTGTGGTTGCGACCTGTGGGAGTCTTGTCTCCCCGGCCCGTAGTTGATATTTGCTTAGTTTAGTTTTGGGCAATAGTTGGTTATGTAAAGTTTATTACTTGACAGACTTCCGCTGTAGTTTGTAAATGACAATTATTTTGAGGTGTAAATAAAATGTGGCTGTTGATTTTCAGTTTCTAGTTATTGTTGGCATTGCTAGTAGCCGGTTGTTGTCGCGTGTCGTATCGGGATAGGCTGATGAGGTGCTATTTCGGAACGGGGCGTGACACCTTTCTTGAGCTCATATTGACTGTTAGCCTTATCTGGATGTTGCCTTTCTTACCCTTGCTACTTGTTTCAACATCCACCAAATGGTTCGGGGAAGGTGTTGTGTCTGGGAGTGCAACAGTGTGCTGTGAGTGCAAATTGGGTCCACCCCAGGCTCGATGATTTGCACTCATAGCACAAGATGAGGCACAACACCCACTCCGAATCCTTCATTAAGAATCCAATGCCATTATTCCCCCAAACTGAATGAATACGATTTGTTATTAGTATCATAATTTTTTGGTTGGGTGACAGGTGGGCATACACCTTTCTGCAGTGGAGGAATTTGTGACTGCGCGCTCAGTGACGAGGCGCCTCACTAAACCGAAGACTAATCTCTGAATACACATACAGCTTTGAGAATAGTAATTAGGATGATATAAGAGGCTCTCTTGTGTAATTTGTTTCATATTATCTATACACCCAGGAAAGTAGTGACAAGGATCAAAGAAGGTTATTTCGTTGAGATTTTGTTGAAGTACATATTGTCTCATAAATGGAAGTATTTGTTTACACTTGAAATGCTTATAATGGATCAGGATTGAAATGCTTATAATGGATCAGGATTCACTCATATGAAGATCCTTATTGCGATTTTTATGTATGTTGCCAACTTCAATTCCACTTTTGTGATGTGCAGGCGGTGTATTTTTTAGGTCCCGATGCATATGTACCATTGAACGATGGGTGATGGTCGAAAAGTATGTGAATTTTATCCAAGTGTATGCATATATGTTGCTCATTCTTTGGTGTACAAATACAAATAGTTTACTACTGAAATTTATTCTTGAATTGATAGCACTTCAATTTGGCATTGAGTAAACAAGAGCGATGAAAGGTTTTTTTTCGAGAAAGCAGAAACTTCATTACCAAAATATAGCAAGAGTAAAACCACCAGCCCTCCCTTTTCAGGTGGCTTTCACCAACTATGAGCAACTTGCACTGAGACTCTACTGACTTTTACAATCGAAATAAAGTCAAACCTGTTACATAAGCACCAAATATCTAAAATAATAGAGCTTGAGTTATATTGAGAACCGGTAACGGCCTTTGTCATAGGTTAGACGATCCCTAGACTTACCTCTTTTAGTTAATTAAACTCGTTTCTAGTCTTTCCCATTTTTACTTTCAATGTTTTAAGCAAAACCTAGTTGGCCGTCTTGAACGCCGCACTCTATCATATTACCTACAATCCAAACTAGAAACAAAGGAGAATGAAAACTGTCCAGCCGTTACCCGTAGTCCCAAAATGGTCCTACCCGTAGCCAGTGATCAGTACATGTGTCAAAATTGCAAAACAAGTCAGCTACCCGTAGCCAAAAAACGGTGCTACCTGTAGCGCCTGGAAGTTTCTGCAGATTTTTGTACCCGACTTTTGGACATTCCAAGGGTAGTTAGACTTTTGTACCCCGATGTTTGGGGCAATAAATACATCTTTAGGCCATTTTTAGGAATATCTTTCATTTTTCAAACCTATAGCTTTCTCTCTCTACCTCCTCTCATCTCATCTTCTCAATCTCACTACAATAGAATCAAGAGTCGAGGAGCCCATGTTTTGGGAGTTAGGTATTATTTGCAACTGTGATGCGCCCCCCCCCCCCCCCCAGCCCCACCCCAGTCAAAATTCAGTGGCCCCCTTGTCGTGGTATATGGTGTAACTTATTCTCATACACAGGGGCAACATATTTCCAAATGGGGCAACTTAATTTCATAAAGGAGGCCACATATGTGGACTGACGGAGCCTACTGCCACGGGTGAAAAAAAGAGGCTCCCTCCCCATCCTCCCGCGCACCCCCACGCCCCTCTCTCGTCTAGCTCTCAAGGCTTTAACTACCCCACCCTGAAACCGACCAGGATACAAAAAACTGCACACGTGAGACCTTTGAGCCCCACCCCACACAATCTCCGAGACATTAAAACTTCGGCTTAAACACGATCTCGGCATCCATACCGACGCCGGAAGAAACAGGTCAATAAACATTAAGCAAGTCACAGAAGAGGGGACGGAAGCCAAGCGATTTCAATGCCGAGAAGACCGTCTTCACCATCCGATCTACCGAATCATCGATCAAGTGAAGGACCAGCCCTCTTCTCTCTTCCCAAACCAGAAGTTAGGGACTGAAAACGGGAAAATTAAGAATCCCATCGTCCGCTGCAGTTTCACAACGAGCAGGGCATTTTACCACAGCCTGTAAGCCTTTCAAGGCTTATTTGGAACAGCTCGTTGCAGCAGGACATCTCGGCAACTTCATTGATCACGAGAAAACGAAGTCCCGGGCTCAGCGCGCCGAAAACAACACCGAGGAGGAAGTTCCCGACGATTCACGTTATCCACGGGCCCCTTAACTCCGAGGCAGCCCGTATCATCCATGACGAATGAACGCGGTCTCCTCCTCCTCCAAACAGGTAATGAGCTCGTCGCCCTGAACCAAAACGCCCAAGAACCGACGACGGCTCTAGGTGGACGATAACATTCACCGAGAAAGATCTCGATCGTGTCCAGCTTCCGCACAATGACGCCCTCGTGGTCACGCTACGCATCGCACATACAAACGTCCGACGCGTCCTCGTGGACCAGGGCAGCTCGGCCGAAGTCATGTACTACTCTCTACAGAGACCTCAAGATTCCAGACACCGAGCTCCGTCCGTCCGAAGTTCCACTCATCGGCTTTAACGGGCTCCGGTCTGGCCAATCTGCACGGTAACACTTCCAGTCCGCAGCCGGTTCGGTTGTCCTGGATATGGAATTGTGGTAGTCGACGTCCCTAGCCCTTACAATGCCATCGTCGGACGAACCTGGCTCCATAGGCTCAAGGCCATTGCCTCGACCTATCACCAAGTGGTCCGCTTCATCGGCGCCAACGGACGACAGGAGGACCTGTACGGCGACCAAACCGTTTCGAAGAAGTGTTATGTCAACGCTGTCCGAAGCAGCAGGCGGACGTCTCGGGTCAATCTTATCGAGGTCCCCGAGGCTCCAGTTTTGGAAGACGTCGGCGGCCGGGCCGGCCGACAATAAAGTAGTGGAAGAACTCGTTACGGTCCCAATCACCGAGGACGGAAGCCGTTTCTTCCTTGTCGGTTCCTCACTCAGTGACACCGAGCGGAATGAGATGGTCAACTTTCTCAAGAACAATATCGAGGTATTCGCCTGGACTCCGTACGAAATGCCTGGGGTCAACCCCTCCTTCATTTGCCACGAACTCAATATCGACAAGGCTAAACACCCGGTAGTACAGAAGGCACGAAGGTCCTCCCCCATCCATTCCGAAGCCGTCATCGAGGAGGTTAACCGGCTCCTCAATGCGAAGGCAATCCGTGAAGTATAGTATCCTCGGTGGCTCGCCAACACCGTCGTGGTTAAGAAGAAGAACGGCAAGTGGCGCGTCTGCGTCGATTATTCCAACCTTAACGACGCCTGCCCCAAAGACTTCTTCCCTCTCCCTCGGATCGACCAACTCGTTGACGCCACGGCCGGCCATGAGCGACTCAGTTTCATGGACGCCTACCGAGGCTACCACCAGATTGCAATGAGTGAGAACGATGTCGAGAATACGGCTTTCATCACCCCTCACGGCATCTTCAGCTACCTCGTTATGCCTTTCGGTCTGAAGAACGCCGGTGCCACGTTCCAGCGGATGATAACCAAGATGTTCGAGCGCTTATTAGGCGACACAATGATGGCTTACATTGACGATATGGTTATCAAGAGCATGCGCGCCGGCGATCATCTCCGACATCTCGCCGAGGCCTTCGCGATCCTGAAGACGCACAAGCTACGCCTCAACGCCGAGAAATGTGCCTTCGGAGTTAGCTCCGGGAAATTCCTCGGTCACCTCGTCTCACGACGCGGTATCGAGGCTGACCCTGCTCAACTCCTCGCCATCGAAAAGCTCACAGCTCCCCGCAACAAAAAGGACGTTCAGCGGTTAACGGGCATGGCCGCAGCCCTGAATCGGTTCATAAGCCGCTCTTCGGACAAATGCCAGCCCTTCTTCGAGCTTTTGAAAGGCAGCCGACGCAGCTTCGCTTGGACAGAGAACTGTGACCGAGCTCTTCAGCAGTTGAAAGGTTACCTCTGCGAAGCTCCACTCCTAGTAACTCCCCGGGACCAGGAAGATCTGCTCCTCTACCTAGCGGTCTCCGCGCATGCTATAAGTTCGGTACTCGTTCGACAGGAGGGCAGGGAGCATCAGCCTATCTACTACTCTAGCAAGACCATGACTCCAGCCGAGACGCGCTACCTCCCTTTGGAAAAACTTGCGCTCGCCCTTGTCTCTGCCTCTCGAAAACTTGCCCCATACTTCCAGTCGCATCGCATTGTTGTCTTAACCGAGTACCCCCTCAAGTCTCTCCTACGGAAGGCCGACCTTTCTAACAGAATCTCCCAATGGGCTGTTGAGCTCGCTAACTTTGAAATCCACTTTCAGCCTCGGACAACCATTAAAGCTCAGGTACTCGCCGACTTTATTGCCGAGCTTACTCCAACCGACGCACTCGCTTCGGTTCCTTCCCCGCGTCCCGAAGAGCACGACCAGTCAACCCCAAGCTCCGCCTGGAAACTCTTCCACGGCGATATTTGGAAGATGTACGTCGATGGCGCGTCCAACAGCCGCGGCGCCAGAGCTGGGGTCGTACTCCTCTCTCCCTCTGGCGTCATGCACGAAAGCTCCATTTCAATCAATTTCCCTGCCTCTAACAACGAGGCCGAATATGAAGCACTCATCTCAGGACTCAGAACCGCTCAAGCACTCAGTATTGAGGAATTGGTGGTTTACAGCGACTCCCAACTTGTCGTTAACCAGCTGTCGGAAGAGTATGAAGCTCGGGACGACCGAATGCGGACCTACCTCAGTTCTGCTGTTCAGCTCCTAAAGACTTTCAAGGCCATTCGCGTCGAGCATATTGCCCGAGAACAAAATGCACATGCCGACGCTCTCGCTGGACTAGCCTCGGCTTGCTCCTCTTCGGAACATCGCTCCATCTCCTTCAATTCCATCGACAAGCCCAGTTTCGAGCTTGAAGCCTTATCCCACGAGGTCCTCAATATAGACCTCGGTCCAAGTTGGATGGATGAAATCGTCGGTTACCTACGCGATGACATCCTCCCTTCCGATAAGAAAGAAGCCCACCGCCTCCGGAATAGAGCTGCCCTCTTCTGGCTCAACCCCAATGGCAAGCTTTACCGAAGATCGTTCACCGGACCTTACTTGCTCGTGGCACACCCACACCAAGTTCAGGGCATCATCGAAGAGCTTCACGCGGGCGATAGCGGCTGCCACTCCGGTGGACGGTCCCTCGCCCACCGAGCCATTACTCAGGGGTACTGGTGGCCAACTATGAAGAAAGACTCTGAGGAATTTGTCAAGCGGTGCGAGAAGTGTCAGATGTTCGCCCCCATCATCCACCAACCGGCACGGGACCTTAGCCCTCTCACCAGCCCCTGGCCCTTCTCCCAGTGGGGCATGGACATCGTTGGCAAGCTACCGGTTGCTCCGGGCGGATTCAAGTTCCTCCTAACTGCTACCGACTATTTCTCGAAATGGGTGGAGGCAGAACCTCTAGTCACCATCGAGGAAACAGACGTCATCCGCTTCGTATGGCGAAACATCATTTCACGCTTCGGCGTGCCCTTCGCCATCATAACGGACAACGGGAGGCAGTTCACAGGTCAGAAATACCAAGCTCTGTTGGATGAATACGGCATCAAATGGGACACATCTACCCCGGCCTACCCACAAGGCAATGGACAGGCCGAAGCAGCAAACAAGGCGATCTCATCCGGACTTAAGCGCCGACTCGAATCTCGACGGGGCAAATGGGCCGAGGAGTTACCCAGGGTACTCTGGGGCTACCGAACAACGCCTCGCCGGTCCACTGGCCGTACTCCTTTTTCCTTGGCATTCGGCATGGAGGCTGTCATCCCCATCCAAGTCGGGCTCCCCACCATCCGCACAGAGAATTTTGAGGAATCAGTCAACAATGACAACATTGCTGCAGCCCTCGACCTGGCCGAGGAGGAACGTGAGAATGCAAGGATAAAGCTTGCCTCGTACCAACAGGAAATTGCAAAGGGCTACAACTGAAGCGTTCGCCTTCGTTCTTTCAAGCCAGACGATCTTGTGTGGAAGAAGGTTGTAGAGAAGTCCAAGAAGAGAAAGTTGATGCCCAATTGGGAGGGCCCCTACCGAGTCCTTAAGCACCTCGGCTCAGGAAACTACAAGTTGGAAAAATTGGATGGCTCACCCATCGCTAAGACATGGAATGCCAATAACCTTAAAAAATTTTACGGTTGAGCGCTCGGTTACTGGACCTGTTGTTTTCCTTCCTTACTTGTATTTCTTTTACTTTACGGGTTACAAGCTGTACGCCTGTGTCATGGCAGCATCCCTTCGGGTTTGAATAAAAATCTCTCTTTTTCTGAAGTTTCACTTGTATTCTGTGTTTATGCTGTTTTACTTACGGACACTCGGTTCCTCTTCGCCGAACCGTTTTATACCGACTTCTGAGATATTGTCCTCCCATAGGTGATACCCTTGGACAAACTTCTCACCAAGTCTCTCACCGCTGGGGCTTGCTGCGTCCCGAACCTTTGGCCGAGGCCTTATCCCTTCGCGACGCAGCTTCAAGACCCTTCGCGGTCCCTCCGTCTCGTGGACATTTGTCTCACCCAGACCGCTCACGAGGCTAATACCTAGGGTTACCCTAGTCCGACGCAGGGGCATCGACAACCATCAAATTGCTCTTTCCTTACTTCGGACTAGGCCACCTGTTTATCCCTAATTTTGCTAAATTGGGGCTTCGGTTTTCACTCACTCCTTTTATATCCCAATTTGCTTCGGATCATGCTTTCGAAATCTCTTCGGTTTAACATCGCTTCAGAAGCACAACCGAAGCAGGGGCATTAATATATCCAAATAAGCAATCACAGCATATATACAAGTCAGGAAAAGGACATCCATTCAACGAAAACCAAAAGTTAACAAACTATTAAAAAGTCAAACCCTACTAAGGATCTGGCTTGGTCAAAGCTGTTCGGCGCCAGTCCTTTGCAATTATAACAATTCTGAAGCAACAAAACTCCAACAAGCCGGAGTTGTTCAAACAAAATCAAAATAAAAGCAACTATCCTACGCATCCTCGGTTGGGGCAGAGGCGTTGGGATCGGCCTGACTCTCGAGGTTTTGAGGCTCCTCTTCCTCTTCGGGCAGCACAAGCTCCTCGGGTGGCGGCTGGGGCAGGGCTCGGAGCTCGGAGTTCTCAGGGAGGTCGAGTTTGTTTAACAGAGCTCCATGTCCGAAGCGCAGCCCGTCCATGAAGCGATCCCTGTGAAGCTCCCCCTCGATCTCCCGAACTTGTTTTTTATACTCCACCCCGGCGGCGTCCCAACCTTCACCGTAGCCTCGGTCTCGTGCCGCCTCAACCTCTCCAGCTCGGGTGACCCTCATAGTTTGGGCATCCTCCTCCGCCTTTTTAGCTCAGTCCTCGGCAAGTGCTCTCTCCCTGTCGCTCCTCTGAAAATCCGACAGGTAGAGGTCGCACGCCTCCCGGGCCACCCTGAGGTCATCTTCCCTTTGGGCGAGGGCCTGCCTCAGCTCCTCCATTTCTTGTTCACGAGCTCGGTTCCTCTCGTTGATCACCAGAGCTCGAGCGCCGGCCTGACAACAGGAAAAGCAATAAAGTTAATACAGGCTCACCTAAAGACAACAAGCGGGTGTTAAAGGAGGCTTACCATTATAAGCGCCTGTGCAATCTCCCCGGTGAGGTCCTCGGTTCGCCCGCTGATGGACTTGGCGTCCCGAGGCAGAACGCAGGACCTCATGAGGCCGAACGCCGTTCCAATGTTGCTAACGGCGCTGTCGGCATGATGAATCAGGCGCCCGGTATAGTGGCGAACCTCGGGGGCCCATGGGGTCTCCCTTGCGGAAGCTCGGACCTCGGTGTCGGTCCCAGCACCGTCGGCGCTGCCGCCTTGGTCATCCCCATCTTCCTCCTCGATGACAATGGGATCCTTGTCCCTTGCCTGGGTTCCCTCGGCCTGCTCGTGCCGGGTCCTCTTCTCCGGGCGCTCTCCCGGGGACACCGGGGTGACACTTGACGTTCCAGCCCCAGAAGCGCCGGCCGGTCCGCCTGCACCTCGGCCAGCTGGCCTTCGGCGACGAAGGTTAAGTACCTCTCTTCCTCGTCCGCTCATATCGTCGGAGAGCCCGGTTCGCCCCGGTGTGTCCCGGTCGAGCTCTTGCCGAATCACACCCCGAGGACCGGAGTTGCTTTCCTCGGTGTCTGGGGTCTCGGTCGCTCCCCGTCCTCTTCCTCCCACTCTTCCCCTGCCTCTTCCGCGTCCTCTTCCCGCCCGGGGAACGCCTTGCTGCCTCGGCTTCTTCTTCAGGAAGCTTGTGTACGTGGGAATGTACCCGAGCAGGTCAGAGGCGTACCGGCTCGTGATGGGGATGGCGTAGGCAGCAGTTATGCGAGCTCGGTTGGCCCTTTCCCGAAGCCCAGCGACGACGCCCTCGGCTACAAGAAAAATATCAAGAAGCAGCAGTCAGTACAGGAAACAAATGAAAGGCATAATGGAAACCAAGAGGAAAAAGATATTCAACCGACCGGGAGCTCCGGGCTCGAACTGGACCGAAGTGGCGGTATCCACGTTCTCTCCCAGACCGAACATAAAATTACCAGTGACCGATACGTAAACGCTCGCCCACTCCTCGGAGTCGGGAAGGTGATCGATTAAGAAGGTGTCATACCCCGTCCTACAGGAGAGGTAGTAGCGATCACTCTCTCGGTTCACTCCTAGCAGGTATACACCGAATAGCTCCTCGAGGCTGAAGGTCAGGTTGTACTGCCTCCTAAGCTCGATGATACTGGTTATAATTCGGTAGGAATTCACCGTGAGCTGGGAAGAAGTCAGGGTAAGGGTTCGGAGCACTCGACGAACAAACTGGTGAAGGGGGAACCGCACCCCTCCCTCTGTGATCGCCATCAAGGGAAAGATCAGTTCGCCGTGGCGGTGCGGAAGTTCCCTCGGGTTCCTGCTCTCTATTAGCCGAACCTCAACGTTAGGTGGGACGCTGTACACCCTCTTGAATTCAGCGTACGTCCTCCTTGACCCGTCAAAGTACTGGTTCAAGTAAGGACAGGGTCTCATCGGTCTTCTCCGTCCTCGAACGTCCTCGGGAGCGTCCGTGTAGGGGCCCGGCCCTTGGTTCGAGGTACTTGGAGCCTCTGTCATATCGGGGTTGAAAGAGGTCACCTCCTGTGGGGGTCTCCGAGGGTCGTGGGGCTCAATGCAATCTACCGGTACTCGGTAAAAGGCTCGGGAGCGCGTCCCCGCGAATATCTCCTCAAGATCTGCAGAAGAAACCGAGCTGCTCGAACTGCCCGAGGAGAGCTCAATGACCATTCGCCCCTTCCTAACAAAAAAAAAGGGATGTGCAAAAACCCGTTAGCTATGTGCCCTGGGAAAAGAAAGAAGACCCAACGCTCGGGACAGAATGGTCATTATTCCTCGGACACGGTCGTCTCGGTTAAATCCAGGGATCCTTCTTCGGTAGGGCCCCCTTTTTTGGTCTGACTAACCCTAAAGTCTAGGGTTGAAGATTGGCCTCGGGAAGAATTTAGGCCTCGGGAAGAATTTTCGCCTCGGTCGCAGCAAGAACAACGCTGGGAACTCCCAGCGCCGCCGCGAGCCAGAGGCGGAGATTGGTGGTTACATTTTGAACCATGCCAAATACTACTGGGAACTCTAGAAAAGTGTTCAGGAAATGAAGATTGAAGCAGGGGGATCAACGTACCTCAAATCTGCGCAAAGATTCACGGCGAATGTGTTCGCAATCGAGGTTGAACGCTGGAAGCAGACGGCGGCGGCGGTTCGACTTCAGAGCAGAGGAGAGAGCGGACGTTTTCTCCCTCTCTCTGATATTTATATTAGGGCGGACGAAGCGTTCGCGGGAAACGAAGCGTCGTGCGTCGGTTCTCTCGATTTCTGACACGTGTCCCATCGAACGGCCACTTTTTATGGGGGTCTGCACCGAAACAAAGCGCCGTATGGCCGAACCACTGGCCTATTGACGCGTGTCCCCGAGGCGATGCTTCGTACTAATCAACTGACATGGCACGTGCCGAGGAAGCTTTCTCCTTCTATCACCTCGGGGGTTTTGACACGTATGTTTTCTGATGGAAACAGCTGGTATGGAGGCTACCAGGGTATCTTCTCCCCTCGGCGACCCTTCTTCGGGAAGGTCAAGGGCTTGATGGCTCGTGAAGAAATCAAGACCCTGAAGCAGATGTTTGAGGCTCCAGAGTCTCGAGGGGCTATTGTGGTGGCCTCGGTTATTATGTCGGTAACCGAGCCCTGGACTTGAGCCAGCGCCCCCTCAACCTTGAACGTCGAGCCGAAGAGTGCCGCTTTTCGCAACCCTCGGTTCGGTTCCGTATTCAGGTACGTGCTTCGGTATCAATGCTACCCAGTGAAGGAGAGCCAAGCAGTTACAACGGGTGGACCCTATGTCACGTCCATTAATGCAGCAATCGATTGGATCAGGTCATGTGCTCCGTAACCGTTTCGTTCCTGACGTCATGGATGACATCACCCGAAGCGGTTACCCGAGCGTGACTTCCACGCCTTGGCTTGAAGGCCAAGCAAACCTAGGTCTATAAATACAAAGGGATACTGATGAAGAGAGGTATGCCATTCTTCCCTAACCCTAGACCTAAGCTTTTCCCTTGAGATCTAACTTGATCGTCGGAGGGTCACTGGGCTATCCAAGCCCTAGTGACTTGATTGCAGGTCCGCCGGAAGGGACGAAGGAGGAAGGAGCCTAACCTCACCCCGTCTAGGTCCTGATAATTCGAACCCCCACAATTTTGAATTCTTAAAGTTAGAGATTGGGCAAACTCTTCAGTGATTCTAAGGTTAGGAATATTTGGCTTTGTGGGATTTGAAATTGCGATTTAATAGAAGACAAATACTTATTTATTTTCTCATACTCATTTGACCAAAACCCTTGGAATTTTCTTGTAGAATGTTACTCTATAGTAGAAAGGGTGAGAGTGAAACCCAATCAATGAACTTAGCACGGTGAGAGTGAAACCTAATCAATGAACTAGCCACGATGAGATTGATAAGGTGATGGGATTAGTAGTGATGTGCAATTGATAGTGAGATGGGATTAGTAATTGTATGTTTGTTTTGCATTGGATTAAAAGATGGGATTGGATTAGTGGTACCAAGTACCAACCTCACGTTTGTATGCAAATGTTAGAATGGGTTTCAAAAAATGAATTGACAATTTTGTCCTTGGCATTCAAAACTATTTTGATGGGTCATTAGTCCATTACCTAATTTTTTTGTTATATCCGGACGACTGCTTCTTCCTCCCTAAGAGCAACAACATCAGTGTAGGTAAAATGAGAATTTCGGTAAAGTAACTAAGCAAATCGTAGAAAATCTTGCTGCAGCAAATTAGGTACTTGGGTATCTATTATACATCTCGTTTCCCCCCTTCGGCACTTGTGGCGAACCTCTGTTCACAAGACAGAGTAAACAAATACTTTTAATCCCTGGACCCATCTTATCACTCATCTATCCCCACATTATTCCGTCTCTCCCTTTACTTTTCAAATGTGGCATGCATTTGAAAAGCAATATTTTTATGTGATAGAGAAATGGATAGCTATGCTGCTGCGTTGGTGCAAGAAAAAGGAACTATGTAAAGTATAAAAGTCACATTATTTACTAGTTATTTTACCTTTCATTGGTGTACTTGCTCTAATCCAGATCTCTCTCTCTCTCTCTCCTCTCTCTCATTGGTGTACTTGCTCTAATCCAGATCTCTCTCTCTCTCTCTCTCTCTCTCTCTCTCTCTCTCTCTCTCTCTCTCTCTCTCTCTCTCTCTCTCTCTCTCGCTCACTATCAGATTTTTGACCGATCGTCGGCCATCATTGCCAATCATTGTTTGGTTGTGCAAAATTTATCCATTCCGACAGCCTGAAAAAAGAAAATTATTCAGTGACCCCCGTCGTACAACGACCGGCCACTCAAGAAGAAGCGATAATCCCACAAAAATTTCCTGTACAAATTTTCGTCAAAGGCCAGAAGTGGAAGAAGAAGAAGACGGTTCAACAAGGACAATTTTGTACTTTTGCAATAGCAAGGTTTTTTTTTTTTTGATCCGCTTGCAATCGCAAGGTTGGGATGGGATTGTGAATACCAAGTCGTAGAAGGGATTTGTAATACCATGAGCAGTAGCAAGGATAGTTTTTTTTTTTTTTTTTTTTTTGGGGGGGGGGTGTGGGGAGTCCCATGAGCATGTGAATCTCCTCATTAAGGGTATTATCAATACCTTGGGGACTTGGTATTAACAATCTAATTCCCTCATTGCCAATGCACAAATACGAAAATAGTCTTCATCAATCTCATCGTTTTACCAATCCTATCACATGTGAAGGGCAAAAACGGAAATGTATACTATTACTCGAATCCTATCACATGTGAAACAAATATGACATTAATAATCACATCTCAAACAAACATAGTCATCACCAATCTCATCTTCTTACCAATGCCTTCTCATTACGAATCCCAATCCTAATCTCATCTTCTTACGTATCCCAATCATCTATGTAGAGACCCCCGTAAATTTCTTTTAAATTTTAATGTTTTATAAGTGGAAAAATAATGGTTTAATGTGGAATTTATAGTTGTGGGTTAATTGTGCAAGGCTTGAAAGTCATGGGTGTTGGTGTAATATGATATATATATATATATATGTGTGTGTGTGTGTGTGTGTGTGTGTGGTGTGTGGCGTGTGGCGTGTGGCAAGGGATTTATTTTCCCCTCTCCATCTCTCGGTCTCTCCCTCTCCCTCTCTCCCTCGGCTCTTTCACTCCCTCTCTCCATCTCTCAACAACTCACCTCCAAACTCAAAACCCGCAACAAACAGCCTCCATTTCATCTTCTACTTGCGTATTGGAGTTTGTATCTCGTTGAATAAAGCTTGGATCGGAGTATTTTGTTCTGTTTGCATTCCGGAAGCTAGGGCTTGCTCAATCTCTTTGGTGTCGGCTTGGATACTCGAATTAGGGAATTATACCTCTCTTTATATGTTTTATGAGTGATTTGTTGCATGAAATCGTGCTTGTAATGTCGTGTTTAAACTTGGATCGAAAATCTGTTGTTGCTGCAAGAATCGTCTGTTTTTCTTGGATTCCTACCGGTAGGCTCGTCCTTTCTACCGGTAGAACTTTATTACTTGGCCAGAAAATCAGTTTCCCTACCGGTACGGTAAAACAAGTCGTAACCAGCTTAAACGTATAGCAGCAGCTCAAAAGCATAGCAGTAGCTCAAAAGCTGCTCAATAAGCTGCTCTAAGTATTCAACTCCTACCGGTAGGAATTAAGTATTCAACTTCTACCGGTAGGAATTCCTTACCTAGCGGTAGGTCAAGCCCAAATTTGAAATGTTGCCCTTCTATTTTCAGTCTCTACCAGTAGGAACCTTCCATCTACCGGTAGGTCAAGTTCTATCGGTAAGACTTGTTTGCCTACCAGTAGGAGCTTGAGCTGCTGAAAGCCCAAATTTGAAATGCTGCCCTTTCTATTTTCAGTCGCCTACCAGTAGGAGCTTGAGCTGCTGAAAGCCCAAATTTGAAATTTGAAATGTTGCCCTTTTTATTTTCAGTCGCCTACCAGTAGGAGCTTGAGCTGCTGAAAGCCCAAATTTGAAATGTTGCCCTTTCTATTGTCAGTCTCTATCGGTAGGAACCTTCCATCTACCAGTAGGTCAAGTTCTACCGGTAGGACTTGTTTGCCTACCAGTAGGAGCTTGAGCTGCTTTCAACTGCTTTCTTGAGCTGCTGCAGTATCTTTTAGCTGCTTTCCTATATCTTCCAACTCACATTTTTGAAGCCTTTCATCGACTCTAATAAGCTTGTTTACGTATTCCTCCGAGTGTTTTGAAAAGTATTACTCGTCTCACACTTAGAGTGATATTGGATGGATTTAAATGAGCATGTCGAGTTAATTGTTAGGAAAAATTTGAATCAACGGAAGATGTGAACCGACTACGGATACCATGTGATACATTACCGCCTAAAATGAAACGAAGATCACAGTGAGCTATTGGTGCTGGTGTATAGGTTTAACTTGAAGTGAAAGATTAGTAGATTACCTAAAGGGGTTAATGATGGTTTAAGAACATGCGAGGAATACAATGACATAAAGGGTAGTCATTCGATGTAATGAGAAACATGTAGAGTAAAAGTTGACATCGTCTGAACTTGAAGTTGGAAACCAACTGTATAGATCGGATATACGGGGTCCTACGTACCCGGAATATGAGTTGGATATACAGGGTCCCAAGAACCCAGAAAGAGAATCGGATGTACGGGGTCCCAAGAACCCGGAATGAGAATCGGATATACGGGGTCCCAAGAACCCGGAATGAGAATTGGATGTACGGGGTCATGATCACCCGGAATGTAGATTGGGTATACGGGGTCCTAATGCCCGGAATGTCTTTATATCGATCTCGTCATGAGACGAGGTGAAGGGTTTCTAGTGCACCTATCTAGGACCCATAGGGATCATATGAGCAACTAAGCGGTTAGAATGTAACCATAAGTGGTGGATGTGTAGTCGAAAGTTGAGTTAAAAGGAATTTAAAAGATAACAAAAGGTTGATTGACAAGAGTAAAATCTTCGTTTAAGTTCTTAATTACTAATGTAGCGCTTGTGTCCTATCTACATTCCTTTGTTATCCGAAAGTTTATGTCTCATCGGCAACTTTCATTTCATTTGCATATAAGGTTTGCGTAAACTTTTCTACTGAGCTAGTGGAGCTCAAACCTTACATCATTTTCAGGTGCTAACTCGGGACAGAAGCTTGCATGCCGGGAGTGCTTGGATTGTGGACTTTATTTTTGAAAGCTAATCAACGGAGTTACCTATTCATCTTTGAAAATTTATTTGTAAGATGTATTTGTAACTTAAATTGTAATTCTTTTGATTAAGGAATATTTGTAAACCCTTATGTCACGCCCTCGATTTTCAACATAATTTAATATCACATTTCGATAAAAGATTCTCGGATAAGGTAAATAATACCCAAAATGATTTCCCACCTGTTCAATTTACAAACCAAATTTCCAAGTTCAAAGAATTACAACCTTGGTACCATGGCCCAAATTAACTTAAACTCAAGCACGAGTGTTAAAAAAAAATTGCAAACTTGGGTCAAAAGATAATTCAAAAGTGAATTAGTTTCAAAGTCATCTTTAACCAAAAATAAGTCTATTACATAGATGAGAAAGTAACTAGTCAAATTAGCTTCCAAAAATCTTCATTTTGAATCACACCATAGCATGCAATCGACTGCCCAGCCCTTAGACCTGAAAAGAAGGATTTTGTTGAGCTACACTAGCCCAGTAGAAATTTCTATACGCAAGTTATAAGGAAACATAATGAGCAATGGATCTAAAGTGACTGAATATAGACAGATATGCCCAAGGTTCATATGGCTATCGACAAGCAACTCACTATAGCTAAAGGATTCTAGACAATCCTATATGTAACACCTATAATCGCATATACCATCCCAATGCCACAAGAATTTCCCACATCAATTACAAGTAACTAACGTTTGGGTTCTCAACCGATTCATCACATCAAGTGTGTTTCCACATCCATTCCCATTTCACAATTGTTCACATTCCTCGATTCATCAACAAATTTCCTTTCTCATTCCCATTTGTCATCAAAAACTCTTTTTCCCCTTTTAAACAATCCAATTTAGCAAAAACCATTCTTTCTTTTGTTTTCCGATAATCTCATCTCATAACATCCAAGGTTTTCGCATGTATCGCTCGTTTCCGGTCATCTCACTGAATGTCCATGGTGATACCCGTTCATTTGCATGATTCCGGTCGTCTCACCGAATGTCCATGGTGATACCCGTAGTGTCAATTCCGGTCGTCTCACCACTTCGTGGTGATACCCGTAGTGTCAAGTTTTCGTTGTGTCCGTAACCTCAAGTAGTCATTCATATCTCATTATACTACAAACCATCAACCGTCACATACACCAACAAATAGATAAGCACACACGTTTCTATTAAGTACATCAACATAACCAACATCGCATTCTAAACTCATATGTAATCTTAAGACTCGCTAACCACTAGTCTTTTTACTAGAATCTCATAAAAGAGAGCTCAAAAGAGTTTAGAATAATCAACAAGATGAAATCACAAGCATACGAGTTACAAGTTACCTTTCGGATCACTAGCCAAACTCACGACTACCCATCACACTCACCACAATGCCTCATACAACCTACGGTACACCTAAACAACCTTACGGTTCATTTTCCATTTACGACGGTACTAAGATTACCTTTAACGAGTATCGCAAGGATTAGAACAATCAACGAATTATTGGAACCCAAGTAATCGAGTTTAGAGTTGATTAGAATATGATTGGAGAGTGTTAGAAGTGATCGGGAGCCAATACAATCGACGAATGATCAATAAAGTTCAAGAACAGTTTTCTGAGACAATGGTACCAATACCTCAAAAAGTAGGTATTGGTACAAAATCAATCCAGTGAGCAATCCGAATTAAGGTACCAATACCTCAAAAAGTAGGTATTGGTAGGTATTGGTACTAAGGTATTGGTACTTCAAAAATTAGGTATTGATACCAAACGAATCCAGTAAGCAATCAGAATCAAGGTACCAATACCTCAAAAAGTAGGTATTGGTACCAATGCAGCAGCAGGCGATTTTGCAGAAAAACTAAGAACGATCACAAACTCAAATTTCAACCAACTAAAGCACGATTTAGGCACATAATCATCATATAAACTCATAACGAGAGTAAGAAATCCCTACCTCAAGTCAATGATCGAAACCCACGCGATTTGATCAAGCCCTAGACTTCGAAAACTTCAAAATCAACCAAATCTCCTCCTCCGAGCAAAACCCACGAAATTTCAAGCTCAACAACGCGATTGGATGAAGGATTGGAGGTTATTTGTCATGGGTTTTGAGTAATGGTTGGAGTTTTGAGTGTTGGAGAGGGAGAGAGAGAGAGAGAGAGAGAGAGAGAGAGAGAGAGAGAGAGAGAGATGCCGAGAGATGCCGAGAGAGAGGGAGAGCCGAGAGAGACAGAGAGATCGGGAAAGAGAGAGAGTGAGATGGGAGAATTTTATTCTCCTACACACACACCCATACTTATATACTAGCACCCACACAAATCACACTTGCACTCCCTCGAATATCAATCTTAACACATTAACCCCGAATCATATAAATTCAAGAAATTTCATATTTTTCTCAATTTCTAACATTCATAAAACTCTTAAATAATATCCGAAAAATACGGGTCCTTACACCTTAACTCTCATAACACTTGTTACCTAAGTAAATTTGGGCCATTGAGCCGATGATGTAATATTGGAAATCTCATGGACTTGGAAGTGTTATTTTGGGAATGGAATTACTAAAATCTTTTGGGTATCGTACGGATTAATGTGAGGGTTTCTATTATAAAAATCATTTATATTTATGTTGAAAATCAAAAGCGTGACAATCTATCACTGTTATCAGACAGGGTCTCACTGCTCAACCCAAAAGAGTAATAATCCGGTTATCAAACAGGAGTTTTTGAAGCCCTTGGGATTGATAGTTCAATCCTAAGGTATAGTCCGGTTATCAAATGGGGCTTAAGCTCCAACATCGGCGCTGAGCGATTTTTTTTGTATTGTTTTGTTGTATTTTGTTTGGTTATTTTAGTTGTGCTTTATTTTTGTATAACTAAGATCATCTTGTTTGTAAAAAAAAAAAAAGGAATTGATTTTGTCACTCCTCTTTTATTTAACGGCATTCTTATTCTCTCACAAAACAAATAACCTAATAGAGACACGGGAAGTGCCATTAGAGAAAAGAATAATGACAGATTTACTAAAAAAAATTGTTCATAATTTGGCAACCTTTTGTTATCAAATTTTGATTATGGCATTGTGAATACCCTAAGTTCCCAACTCTTTAGAAAAAATGGAAACAGAAGCCTAAATTTTCATTTAAGAGATTGCTAATGTTAGCAATATAGATGCCTATAATGACATAATTAAAATTGGATAATTTAAACTTGTCACATCATATTTTCAAACTACAAAAAACTAAAAATTGTGAACAGTAGAAAATAATTTTTCTTAAATAGTTTGGAAACTAATAAAAACTACTTACTAGAAATAGAAAATAGTTTTTGAAACTTTTTTGGAAAAAAAATAGTTTTAAAAAACAATTTGGTAAAATAATGCTTTTTCAAAAATATTGTTCGGAGAGAGAGAAAGAGGGGAAAAGAGAAGAGAGATAGAACATTTTTTTATAATGATTGGTATTAATCAAAAAAATTTGTATAAGGATTGGTATATTTGATTGAGAATATACAGGGTCTATTAAATTTAGTTATTGTCGAAAGGTTGTTAGTTTTGGTTATCCAAAACCTGAAATTTGTTTATTTCTAAAGAGGTTGTTAAGTTTGATTAGAGTATTGTGAGACATATTTTACACTAAAATGTAATCAAAAGTTTAATATCCACAGTGCTATAATCAAAAGTAAAATGTTTTTAAAGTTAACAATATTTGTGCAAAATATAACTCACAATGCTATAATCAAATTTAACAACCTCATTAGAAATAATCAAATTTTTTACTTTGGATAACTAAAACTAACAACCTTTTGACAATAACCAAATTTAATAGACCCTACATATTCTCAATCAAATACACCAATCATTACAAAAAAATATTCTATCTCTCTCCCATTTTCCTCTCTCACTTTCTTTTGAAAAATATATTTGAAAATAAAATTTTTAATATTTTTTTTAATTTAGAAAACAGTTTTTAAAAATAGTTTTCTTTCAAAAAAAAAAAGTTTCGAAAACTATTTTCTATTTCTAGTACATAGTTTTTATTAGTTTCAAACCTATTTTTAGGAAAACCATTTTCTACTGTTCACAGTTTTTAATTTTTTGTACTTTGAAAAGATGATGTGCAAAGTTTTGGTTATCCAATTTTGATTATGCCATTGTAGACATTTACATTGCTAACCTTAGCAATCTCTTAAATGAATAATCAAAAGCTGATGTAGCAACTTTTGATTATTAATTTTTGATTATAGCATTATAGATACCCTAATATCATTAACTTTAAAAATCTTTTACTTTTGATTATAGCGTCGTGAATACTCTTATTAGGAGTATCAAACATTTCTTGTTTGAAAAAGTATATGGCCGACAGGCCTGTGACCATCCAACTATGATTTAGATATTGGATACCACTAGTGCAATTCATCAATATCATAAGTGTTCATGGAGCACCGTCAGCGCCCTTCACCACCGCACATTCACGTAGAGCCTATGATAATACCATTTGTTTTTCTTAAATTTTTGTTTTGATATTTTTGTTCGTTTTTTTTAAATTTTTGTTAGATTCACGTCATATTTTTTGAATTTATTATTTGTTTCAACAAGAAGAATATAAAAAGTTAAAAAAAAGTATGACAAAAAACAAAGTCAATAAAGAAGACCAAAATGCCAAACAACTGGTATTTTTGTTTTTTAGTGTCGTCTTATATAAATATTTTTCAATTTCAATCGCATTTTTATACTTTTCTAATTATTTTCATTGAGTTGAGATAACTTATTAATTCCAAAAATGGATTAGGAGAAAAAGTTTTAAAAAGTTATAAAAAAAAGAACCAAAAAAAAATACCAGACCAAAAATTTAAAGAGAATTGAGTCTAAGGGGTGGTTTGGCATTTTAGTTAAGCAAGAAAGCATTTTTGTCCTTATTCAAAAAAAAATCTTATTTATTAGTTCTTTGTCGATTTTTTAAAGATTATTGCTTATTAATGACGAGATGAATCTAAAACATAAAAAATTATTACTAAAATCCAATTTTTTAAATAAAGACAAAAATAAGTCAATAAGTAATTTTTTGATTTTTATTCAAAAAAATTAGATTTTGATCGTAATTTCAAAATCTAATTTTTTAGTTTTAAAATTTCATTTATCATGAAGAAGCAATAATCCATAAAAAGTCAACGAAAACTAATAAATGTAATTTTTTTTAAAATAAAAATCAAAAAGCTTTCTGACTAAATTAAAATACCAAACGACCCAAATGTGTATGGACCCTAGTCAGTAGTCACCCTACCACACTGGAAGCCCTGAAGAACCATGTGCAATGCTCCACAAACATTGAATAATCACCATTTTATTGTTTTTCTGGCTAAAGCATTAAAGTGGGGAAATGCCTTACCAAATCATGATTTCGAAATTGTGTTAGGGTTTCATTGAACCTCAACGGCCATCCCTACGGATTCCCTTGATTCTCGTCAACCGACTTTCCAAAAGCTCCACAGAATTCCACACGACATGAACACCAACTGTTCGGCAAAATAACTTACACAGACTTTCTCCCCTTCCACCATTCTATGCTCACATTTTTACGCAACAATAGCCATGTTCAATCTCTTTGTGGTTCTAGGGTTTCGTTGATCTCAACTTGGGCCGTTTTGGTTCTCATGATTACCCGTCAGCTGACTTCCAAAACCCTCCACAGAATAGCCGCACAGCGGTCAAAGGAATTCAAAAGCTTCCACTCATCTAGAAATGTCCACCAACTGTTCGACAAAGTTACTCAGCCAGAGTTTCTCCCCTTCCAGCATTCTATGCTCGCGTATTCACGCAACAACAACCATCGCGAAGTCCTTGGGATATTCAAGAAACAGCTTCAGTGTGATTTCATTAGCACCATCGATGCAGTTACGATTGCCGTGGCTCTCAAGGCTTGCCGGGGCTACCCAAGACTCGGGCGTAATATCCACGGGTTTTCCATTGCGTCTGGGTTAGTTTCGAACCTCAGTGTGTCAAATGCTTTGATGAGCATGTATTGTAAGTCTGGACAGTTCGATCAGGCTTTATCTATTTTTGAGAAATTGATGAACCCTGATATTGTTTCTTGCAACACGGTCCTTTCGGGGTTTGAAAATGTTGATGACACTTTAAAGTTTGCTTGTCAGATGAATTTAACCGGAATGGCTTTTGATGCTGTGACTTATAGTACTATCCTTGCCCGTTGTGCTGATGATGAGGAGTTTTTGTTTGGGATTCAGTTGCACTCTCTTGAACTGAAGTGTGGTTTGGGTTGTGAAGTTTTCATTGGGAATGCCTTGATAACAATGTATTGCAAATGGGGCCATATAGTGGAAGCTGAAAGAGTGTTTGATGAGATGCCCAAAAAGGATTTGGTTTCGTGGAATGCAATGCTCTCGGGGTATGCTCAAGAGGGAAATTATGGACGAAAAGCTATTTGGGCTTGTCTGGAAATGGTGAGACGAGTTATGAAGCTTGATCATGTCTCTCTTACTAGCATAGTTTCAGTTTGTGGACACGAAAGAAACGTGGAGCTTGGGAGACAGATACATAGTTTGGCCATTAAAACGGGATATGCAGCTAGAAGGGATTATGTGAATCACGTTTCAGTCTGTAATGTTTTGATCTCCTTGTATTCCAAGTGCGAGGCTGCCAATGACGCAGCATTGGTGTTTGAGAGCATGACTGATCGTAATGTGATCTCATGGACTACAATGATTTCTATAGATGAAGAAAATGCTATATCCCTATTCAATGAGATGAGGTCAGATGGAGTATATCCCAATGAAGTTACATTCATTGCATTGATTCATGCCATAACAATCAATAATTCACTGGAAGAAGGTCGACCGGTTCATGGGCTTTGCTTAAAATCTAACTTTTTGTCCAAACTGGATGTTGCTAATAGTTTTATTACCATGTATGCTGAATTCAAATCAATGGAAGACTCGGAGAAGATTTTCGAGGAGCTCAAGTACAGAGGCATTGTGTCATGGAATGCTTTGATTTCAGGGTATGCCCAAAATGGCATGGGCCAAGAAGCTCTACAGACTTTCTTGTTGGCAATATTAGAGTCTCTTCCCAATGAATTCACAATTGGCAGTGTCTTGAGTGCAGTTGGAGCAACTGAGGCCATATCTCTAAAACACGGCCAAAGGTGCCACTCTTATTTAATAAAACTTGGATTGAACGACCCAATTGTTTTGGGTGCTCTCCTTGACATGTACGCAAAGCGTGGGAGCATATCCGAATCTCTTAGAGTATTTCATGAAATGCCTGAAAGAAGCCAAGTTGCGTGGACTGCCATAATCTCTGCTTATTCAAGGCATGGAGACTATGAATCAGTAATGAGCCTTTTTGAGGAGATGGAGAAGAGAGGTGCAAGGCCTGATTCAATCACGTTCCTCTCTGTGCTAACTGCTTGTGGTAGAAAGGGGATGGTTGATATGGGCAGACAAATATTTGACTCAATGGTTAAAAACCATTTGATTGAACCATCTGGCTTGCATTATTCGTGTATGGTGGACATGTTGGGCCGGGCCGGGAGGCTAAAGGAGGCCGAAGAGTTTGTGGGCCAGATTCCAGGCGGGCCGGGATTCTCTGTGCTGCAGAGCTTACTTGGTGCTTGTACGATTTATGGAAATGTGGAGATGGGTAAGAGGGCAGCTGATGCTTTGATGGAGCTGAAACCGGAACAGTCAGGTTCATATGTATTGATCTCAAATTTGTATGCTGAGAGAGGGGATTGGGAAAAGGTAGCAAAAATACGGAGAGGGATGAGAGATAGAGGAGTGAGAAAAGAAGTAGGATTTAGTTGGGTTGATGTGGGTGAGGCTAATGGTTCATTGTCTCTCCACGGGTTTTCATCAGACGATAAGTCGCATCCAAAGACTGAGGAGATATATATGATGGCGGGATATGTAGGGTCAGAAATGAAGATTTTGCAGAGAGAGAGGGAGAGAAGTGGAGAGGAGAGAGTTTGTAACTTATAAAATCAAGCCCTCAACAAGGTTTCGTTTGTTTCTTGTTGGACCAAATTGGTTCTTGTTTCTGTTTGTTTCTTGTTGCCGTAGATTATACAAAGATTCGGAGTTGTCTGATAATCATAGCTTACGGACGTCAGTCCCCTTACTAAACTTTGGTTATTGGATTAGCATACATTTCTGGATTGTGATATGGAGCTTCTCTTTGGTGGTTCATCTTCCGATATGGGATTTATTCCTCTCATAGTACACCAACAAGGAGGAGATCACCATTGGACCACAGGTCAAGTGCTGGTACGAGAATTTCCCGTGTTTATGGCAGGTTTCCTGGCGTTTGTCATCTAGTTAATTTTGGTCAAAGTGGTAGGAGATTTTATTGATACGATTAGAGAGCAACTAAATCAAAAAAGACGGTTATCTCTTCCTAACGGAGACAAAAACCAATAAGGAGGTCTACATTCTCACGTTTTAACTCCAGAACCTCGCACACCAAAACCTGCAAGCTTATGAGCTACCCCATTTGCTGCACGTCGAACAAACACAAAGTCACAACTCCCCATCTGTTGCGCTATTCTCCGGATATCAAACACAAAGTCACACTCCCCATCTGTTGCGCTATTCTCCGGATATCTTCAACGATGACCTCTACATTGGATGGACACGACATTTTATTACCCAGAATCTGGACCAGCGGAGTCTCCTTCAACTAGGATCGCATCAAGTTCTAGTGTCAGAGCAAACTCCAATGCAGCTCTCCACGCCAAAGCTTAAAACAAACCTGATTCTGCCCCTCCCAAATGAATAGACCGAGCAGCCACGAATCTTCCAGATGAGTTCTGAGCCACTGCACCTGCCAAATTCCCTTCACTTCTTCCATTTACCCATGCCCCATCCACATTTATTTTCACCCACCCATTCACTGGAGGTAACCAGCTTGCTGTTGCTCCTCCACGATCAGTCCCAACAGATCTTCCCCCCGGTCTTCTGCAACAGTCCTTCAATGAACTCTGCGGCTTCCCTCACGGCCATGTAAAAAGCTTGTTGAGGGTCAATGGAATCCTCATTAAACACTCTCGCATTACGGCACTTCCAAATCCTCCATAAAATGATTGTCATTAGCGTGACCATTTTCCTCCCTTCGTCAGAATTCACTCGACTTTCTAGCAGTCATTAGCGTGACCATCTAGAATTGACTAAACAAGTTTATGAGCATAAATGACATGCGAGTTTATGCACATAAATGACATCCACTATTACACGGACAACTCCAATAAAACCACACAAATAGATTGTATCCGAAAAAAGACAATAGAAAATGGAACACAACTACAAAGGACAAGAGTATAACAGATAATATGACAGCCACACATATCTAAATTAAAATTTGAAGGGAAAAGAAGCAAAGAAGTCCAGGAAGCAAAGAAGGCCAAAATAAGCACATAGAGCAAACTACTGGCTAACCATGCAGGGCTCCGTAAATGCGGTTCTGGTGACTAGCAGTAGCTAGCACTTCTGCTGATTTCATAGGGAGATTGGTAAACAGTCATATGCTGCGTCAAAGTCCAGGAAGTACAACCCAATGAAGGTGGAGAAATTGGCCTTCAATGACGCGAGAGAGAGGGTTCGTGAGAGATGCTACAATTGAAGCTTTGATACAGATTGGGCAGCATTAATGGTATTCTTAACATACCTTGCTTTGGAGATGGATTCAATGTCGCGCATTTTTTAAATTGATCTCTAAAATCTTGCTCTATCTTAAAGCTGTGCAAAGTTCCCCTTCTCTAATCTAACTTTGTGTGATTCGGTGATTCCTGTTGAAGCATACACTAGAGTATGGTTTCCTTGTGGACCTTGTCCATTATAAATTCGCAATCCTACATGCGAACCTCCAATGGCACTTGCCCCTAAACAGTAACCACGAAATCCCAACCTCCTAAAAGCCTATCCCTCACAGAAACCAAACATTTATGGGTGACTGTCTTCCAAACCACATAAAAAAGGGAATTGAAGTTGATGATTGGTTTGGGTTCACTTGTTAGATAGTGGAGGTTAAACAAATCACTAAAAGAGCAACATTCGACACGCGAATCAAATTTTAAGCTTAATATTGTGAAGACACAACTACAAACAGAGGAGAACAGGCAAATTTGCGTACTTACTAGAATGGGGTTGATATTACCTTACCTTCTCACACACTGGACATATGACAAGTAGTTATCACTTATCAATTTCTAACTTAAACTTTTACAGTGACAAGAAACATCACCAAAAAAATACAAGATTCGTCATTAGAAAACGCTAACATCAAGTTTAAAACAGCCTATTGCAACAAGAATTTCTAAACACATAGGCATTGCAAATTGGGGGGAAACAATGTGTGCTAGGGTTTACAAATTGGGACAGGGAGAGCATAGAATACAAATTCAGATGGTTTTGGAGGGAGAGCAGTGAAATGAGTACCTTTGAGCTGAACAAACTAGAGATAATTATCCTCCTGACGTAAATGGGCAACAACCTATCTTGCACATTCTCATGTATACCAGTTGGTATACTATCAATCATAGTTGTCGAAATCGTGCCATTTGTGAGTCGAATTGTATGATGTGGTTCAATTTAGGGCAAAACCGATTAGGATCGACAAGATAAATCGCATATAGGGTTGAACCATAGTCAGAATCGCATAATCCATACATGAATCATATGAATCGCACGATTCATCCCATGTATGAAACATGGGTTTCCAGATGGGTTGGCTCTGTTTTTTGGACCCAAAACTCAAAAATCGTAGAAAAAGGCCATTAGTGAAACTAAACCATTAGGACAGCAGCATTAGAACAATTACAAAACCAGGATGGAACACAACACACCTCATAGCACAAATAGCAAGGCTACGGTCTTACCGTAAGACATCTATTTATCAGTTCACATTATCGAAAACGAGTAAACGTGTAATCTTTTCTTAGCACAAGATAAACAAACAGTACCTTATTTTCACCTTGAAAATATGCATCCAAAGGAAGATAATATCTGGAAATTGCCTGCTACAACCTTGTTACAACCACCAAAAAGGAAAACAAAACTTAAACACACTAAACTATGAAACCCTTCATCACTTTAGATGCCACACAGCTACCAACCCAAAAGCCTCCCAATCTTGTTCAATAGGACATTAAGACCTGGGTGCCCTAGCAAACTGCCCAAGCATCCCCAACAAGAGGAAAGCCAAGATGGGGCTAACATCCAATGAATTAAACAACGGAGGGATAATGCCCCTGAAAAGACTCAGGTAAGGATCGCACAAGTCCCTAACCGCCGAAAGCGGCTGTTTCTCCCACGGCATGTTCGGGAACCAACTGAGCAAAACCCTAATCAGCAAAACGCAACTGTATATCTCAAGCCACCTCGCCAGCCCCGCCGCGATAACCGCGATGGGCTCGCCCGCGGACTTGGGGCCGACCCCCTGGCCTATGGCCGCGAAGAACAGCGGCCCCGTCGCAGTGGGAGGAGTGTTGAAGAGACCTCCGACGAGATTGAGAGCGAGGAGTTTGGAGATGGAGAGGGCGATGGAGAAGATGGTTGTGATTGTCCGGGTTGACCCGGTGAGTGCGGAGTGGTGGGTAGGGTTTTGGGTGGGAATTGGTGGTGGAGGAGGTGAGGAAGAGGCGGTGGCGGCGAGGAGGTTGGATTTGGGGCGGAGGAGAGAGAGAATGAGGGTTTGGGGTTTGGAGATCAGGGGGGTAGTGCGGCGGAGGAGGGAGAGAGAGGTGGGAGTGGGAGGAGAGAGAGGGGTGCGTTTAGGGATTGCGAGGATTCGGGTTTTAGAGGCCATGAGAAGAGGAGGAGAGAAAGAAACAGCCATCATCGGTTCTTCTTCTTCTGATAATGAGCCTTCGTTTTTGAGATGGGAAGACAGGTGTAATGTAAGACCTGATTCAATAACGTTCCTCTCTGTGCTCTCTGCGTGTGGTTATAAACGAGCCGAGAGCTCGACGGTCAGTTTTACTAAACGAGTCAAAAATTTGAGTTTGAGTTTAACTCGATTCTTAAAGAGTCAAGCTTAATCATTTCTTAAAGGAGCCTCTTTATCGAGCCTAGCCTCCCTTAATGAGTCAAACTCCACTCAATCCGTTTACTAAATGAGTCAAAAACTCGAACCCGACTCGTTTACTTAACGAGTAGAGCCAAACCGAACCTTAGTGAATTGAACCGAGCCGAGCTCGCGAGCTGCTCGATTCATTTACAGCCCTAATTGAGTTGTGGTAGAGAGGGGATGGTTTGGTTGATATGGGCAGGCAAATACTCCATTTGACTCTCAATGGTTACTTGGTGCTTGATGTGAAAATGCGGGCAGCTGATGCTTTAATGGAGCTGAAACCGGAGCAGTCAGGTAACGCTCATAACTTCGTATGTGATGATCTCAAATTTGTATGCTGTGAGAGGGGGATTTTGCGATAAAAGGTAGAGTAGCAAGAATTCGGGATGAGAGATAGAGGGGCGAAAAGAAGTGTAGGATTTAGAGGGGTGAGACAAGAAGTAAGATTGAGTACCTACACATATTGAATTGAGTTAATTACTTGCGAGCCCACTAACGGTTTGGATTTATCGTGCAAGATCCGGAGTGAACCCCGCATTTCTGTCGGTGGAGAATCGGTGACCTAAGGTCACGGACTGTGCCTGTAGGAGGACTCAAATTTTTTCAAGGAGACCACCACCATTGGACCACAGGGCTAAGCGCTGGTACGAGAATTTTCATTTCCTGGGGATTTGTCACATGGTAGTGCACGATATGAATTAAAACTTGTCCCTTCGGTGTTTTCGTAGGGATGGTAAAATTTTTCCAGTCCAACAAAAGACCGTCAACACAAGGCAAAATTGCCCTAAATGCACCATCCCTCTTGAAAACACATCCAGCAAAGCCACAACTGAGGCAAGTTTCAAAACATTCGAGCTCTCCTGATATGATAAAATTACACCATATATAGTAAAAAGCACAATACTATTGAATAACTACGGCAATGAAACATATGGAGATTAAGTTTTAGAACACAATGTTGATGTCTTACATAAAGATGACTCAAGAATCGTTACTTCTCACATTGGCTGACAAACATCACAAGAAAACTAGAAATTAAAAGCAAAAGGAAAAGGACTTTCCATTGTAACACAACTTCTTCCATCAGTCAAAGCCTCCAAAGGAGCAACTCCCATGTTCAAGAGACCCATCACACCGAAACTGCTTCTTTACTCTTCCTTTTAGATCAAAAGCTTCTCAATGGCATCCTGCATTAAACAAGAAAGTTAAGAATGCGCAATCATAATCCACACACAAAGACACACACACCAAGAGAGAGAGACACAGAGAGAGAGAGAGAGAGAGAGAGAGAGAGAGAGAGTAATATAAATTGTGCGCAAAAAAAAGAGATATCATGATGCGAAGGCACCTTAAGTTGTTGAATTTGGGATTTCAATTGGCTTCCCTCATTGCTTGTCACAGAACATGCAATAACTGGTCTTGTGACTCCACATGCTCGTCCAAGGGCTTGCTTCGAAGGGACAAAGACATAGGGCACATTCTGCAAATTTCAAATGTAAACTTCTGTTTGAAAGGTAATTGTTGTGAATCAAACCACAACTCATTATTCTGCCATAGCATCTCTACCAGGTGGGAGAAAAAGCAATGTAGCTACAGAATCCAACAAAACAAAAATCTTCAAATTAAGCACAAAATAGTTCTATAGCAGCAAAATGGTCATTCAAGAATTATCAAAGTTAAAGGGGAAAAGGAGACTCATCCATGCCCCTTTCCCAATGAGCAAACCTTAAAGTTGTGACCACCTTATTTCTATTTCAATCATATTTCACTACTCGAAGACAAACCACATCAAACATTCAACTAGTGCAGCAACCAATACACAAAATAAGAGGCTATGTCACATGGAATCTACTGAATTTGTGCAAGTATCAATCTGTCACAACACAATCAGGCAGTGGAACAAGATATGTGCCCACCATGTGTAGTTGTTCCAACGAGTATGTGAACATACTTGAGTTTGGCATTAACAACGCATGCAACTCTCGCACACAGCACTATTTTACCTTGTCAAATAAAACAAGGATATTAAGAAATGTATCAGTTATAGGGGGAATTGGATATAAACTCACCGCTTACCCCAAACCTATATCCAAGTCCACGTAACATAGCTAAGAAGACACAAAAAAAATAGAATTCCAACACATAATCAATTTCCCCCAAACTCAATCGTCGCCAAGCACGTTGACAAGTGTTGTACCAAACTCAGAATAATCATACCCACTTTCAGCAGAGATCTAGAATCTAGATATATAATTCTACAAGTATCTACTTGCATACAAGTCAAAATATTACCTTGTCTTCAGCAAGAAGGGGAAGATGGAGGAGGATCTCAAGAGGTTCAGTGTCTGCTGCCATTACAACAAACTCAGAAATACCCCTGTTCAATGTCTTTGTTGCTGAAAGTCAGAAGCAAAACAAAAACAAAAACGATAAACATTTAGCCAGAATAATAACAAAAAAGAATACTATCCGAAAGCAGCAGTCCAACATAAGATGTTGTAATCATATTTTTGTTCAACATAACTTCAGTGTATCCATTAGTATTATAAAGAGAACACCCTTACAGAGTGAACATCAGTTTTGAGGCTGGCTCATATTTTAGTTTCCTTAAACTACCACTTCTAAATGCCTAAAGAAACTTCCAAGAAGGGGAAAAAAACTGTAATTTTAATTTCCTTCTTGCTCTTTTCTACTTTCACAAGATTTCATTAGAGATTAATCTTAATTAAATATTTTCCTCTTTCCGCCTTCGGCAAAACACGATTTGCACATGCATCGCGTGTGCCGGGCATCTAGTACTTTGTCACTAGGTAACGCTACAAACCTAGCGAATTTCTTACAAATGTTCCGAAAGCGATCCCCAAATATTTTCCAAAAAATATAACTTATAAAAGTAAAGAGAGGACGGAAAATTTTGGTCATTGTGTTCCTAGAAATGTATTTTGCGCGAATAATTCGGAAAATGATAATTAATTTTACTATATGTTTATCCCTTCGAAGGGTAAGTTATGATTTTGATATATATAGAAGCCTACCCTATTGTTCCACAATTTAGACATGCAGCATACCACTTTTCCGCGTTCCAGGTAACATAGGTGTTGTACATACCGATATGATACCTATATAAGTGCATATACATAAAAGTGTAAGTGTGTGTGTGTGCGTGTGTGGATTTATAGCCAGCTGTGACCTTCGTTAGCGCCTTTTTTGAGCTGCTTGTAATTAGAGGCTTGCTGAACAAGATCCATAATGGTTATGGTGAGCTGCGCATCGGCTAGCGGGTACGCTTTAGGGTTTACTGCTTCCCCTGTCTGCAAATACATATATACAAGTACAAATCAAAAACGCGAAATTATACATACATATGGATCAATTAACACGAAACAGATGAGTAAGAATACGAAGACAAGAGAGAGAAAGAGGAGAGAAAAAGTACCATTGCTTTCTGGTTGTTGGTTGAGCAGCGGGGAGAGAGAGAGAGAGAGAGAGAGAGAGAGGGGCTAGGGCTTTTGCAGGAAGACGCAAGGAAGTTTTAAGAGCGATAGGACTACAAGAGTTGATTAGGGTTTGACTAGATACACTGCTAATCCCATCATTAACGACGTCGTTGGGAATGTTCATGATAGTAACTGTTTGTGAAAGGGCCGGACCATTTGCAACTGCGAATTTGTTATATGTAGCTAATTCAGAAGAAGGAATCCAAAAATTTCCTCTTATGAATTGGCTATATGTAGCAAACTCGAAGTTGTTTTTGAAAATTCCGCACAAAAAAAAAATTGCAATTTTTAACAGCAAAAAATAGTTTTTTGTAAACGGAACAAAAGATAGTTCGATAAAAAGTGTTGAAGAAGAATATGAGAAAAAAATTCCTCTGAAAAGATTATCTAATACTCCAAGAAAATTCAATTTATTTGTACCTCGTTCTATTTTAACACATTTTTTTATATTTCAATTGATAATACGTTTTATATGCAATATAGATCTTGTTATAATCTCAAGTAAAAAAATAATAATTTATTTCCATTATTGTACATTAAAAAATTTATTAATTTAAAAATAAACAGAAATCTTGACAAAAATTGATAAATTGAGACAGAGAGAGTAGGTCAAGAACACTAGATGACCAAGTTCTGTGAGCAACCAATAGAAATATAAATTCTAAAAATATAAGATACAATGAATTATAGCCGCCTTTTTGGTTCATTGTAATCATTTAACTATTGGTTTGAAATAAATAGATAAGCAAGATGTAAAATAAATTAAGAAAATAATGTTCACATTCTTCTTGTATATGTATTCTAAACTTTGTCGTTTAGTATTTCATATTCTGCACGTCACCATTTTTGTAATCACTAAAAGACAACTTTTGAAACTCATTTTAAAAGAACGTGGAATACGAAAATTATTTATCAATAAGTTAATCCCTTCTTACAACTCATTTGTTGATTAGTTTATTTGCTTGCAAATTAAACATTTGATGGAAACGATTCAGGTACACAAACGTAGTATTTCCAATTAATTACTCCCCCCTCCGTCTTCCTATTTTCACTATCCACAAATTTTATAAAATTATCTATGCTTTTTAAGTTATAAAGTTTTTCACAGGCAATATGGTTTTATCTAAATCTCACTTAATTTTACTAAACAAAATTTTCAAAATAATAGAAAACACCATTACAAATTAAGAAATAAAAATAAATCTTGAAAAGTATAGATAAGGAAAATGGAAAATCTTTGTGAGACAGATGAGGTACAATTTGAGCAATATTATATTCACATACTTAAGTTGCTAAATTGGAACACATACGTGTTTAGAGTCTTCGATGTACTTGGGCTTTTCAAATCAAATTAATAAAGAGTCTACTTGCATCGAATGACCTCAGACAACTTTGTTCTATAATCTTCACAGAAATCTGTTGGCAAATCTTTCTAATAGTATTTTAATTGATACGGAGTATTACGCTTAAACTCACTACACCGTAATACATAGCTAGAAGTGTGGGTTAACACACACTTAAGTTCAGGGTGGTGCAATGCATGTAGGGGGGTTGTTTGTGTAAAATTGTGTGCATGAGAGCGTGAAATTTTTTTTCCTTTCCGAATGATAGATTTTTTTGGTAGAATTCCACCCCTATTCATTGCACATTGGCCCGATAATAAATAATTATCTCCCAAACATTCATGTGAGATGTAAAAGGGAAAATGACGGTTAAGGACGTATTTTGATAATTAATACCCATCAAAAACATACTGAGAATATTTATTAATGTTGAAAATATTTTTAACGAATATTAATTATCGAAGTACATTTTAGGCCATCATTTTTCCGATGTAAAACTGTACGAGGCCCAACATGAAATGTGGTTCTGTAAATCATGGGCCTAACAGCACTAGATGACTTCTTCTTACGTTGAGCCCATCAGCCTAGGGCGTGGTTTGTTGTGGGGTCTTAAACAAAATTCATAGAAACGATCTCGAATGAATATTTTCTATCTTTTTTCATTCATTACTCTAAAAATCTTTCTCAAAATTCAAATCGAATAGAAGAGTTGGCTTGGGTAATGGTCCATAGCAAAGCGCCAAATAATTTCCCTCGAGTACTCTACCCAAGACTTCCACTAAATAAAGAAGGTTTTAGGCTGCTTTTTCCTATTTTCTGAACAGATTAGAATCTAAATTAATACTTATTTTTTAAGAAGACAATTTTAAGTTCAAAAATAATTTATTTATGTAAATAATTTTATTAATAATATGTATCTTATTTGATAGATTTCATTGAGATTTTTGAATGATGCAAAAAAAAAAATCAAAAATTTATTTTTCACTAAGTCTTCTTATAAAATACTACAAATATTTGTTTCTAATTTTTAAGCTTAAAAATATTTTTTGTACAATATAAATCTTATTTAATAGATCTCGATGAAATTTTTTAAACAATATAAAAAAAATTAAAAATTACTTTCATAAATGCATTATCTTTAGGTTTAAAATTTACAAATAAGAAAGTATTTTTTAAGAAAACTTGGCATAACGCGCGGATTCAAATAAATACTCTTTTTTGAATTAAAAATAATATATTATAAAAAAATAACCTATTTTATAAAACAAAAAATTATTATAGAATCTCAGCCCAACGAAACTTGGGATGAATCCCCAATAAAATCCAAATAAAAGCCCCAATTGACTTCACTCGCTTTGCGTTACAGTTAAAACTTAAAACAGCGCGAGTACAAGGTGTTCTTTCGCTTTTCGGACAAGGAGAGAGAGAGAGAGAGAGAGAGAGAGAGAGAGAGAGAGAGAGATGGGGTGGATCGGAGATGCCGTCGATTCCGTCAAATCGCTTCAGATTCGTCAAGTCGTCTCGCAAGTCGTCAGTCTCGGTTAGTATAACCAACATTTATTAACGTACATGTGCATGTCTTTTGAACTCAATCAAATCATCTGTTGTACCTTTGTTATTTGCTCTGCATTTGTTCCCGAATGAAATCGTTTGTCTTGATTGAGAAACTGTTTTTTTTTTTTTATTGTTTTAGTTCATTTGGAAGATGGGTTTATCTTGCCGTGGTGTTTAATTTAGGGCATCAACTAGCAAGACTTTGATTCATTTGGGCCAGCCCCCGAAAGACCTTAATCAGTGGAATCATCTCTCATCAAGCAGTAAAAATCTCTTCTTTTTTTAATTACTCATATGTCCAGGCCAGCTTACGCGTGCCTCGACTAATCGGGGGCCAATCCCACCACCAACGTGCGGGGAGCCCAATTAAAGTCGACTGGCCCCTAAAGGAGGTAAGAGGTTTCGAACTTGAGACCTTAAAGAGGGAGCAAATCTCCGAGTCTCAGTCCTTGATCATTTTTTATTTTGTTGGTCGTGGAACATTCACACCGATGTTCGAATTGCGACATGAAAGAAGATCAGGAATCCTTTTTAAGATTTTATTCACCCATTTGAAAAGGTGGATGAACCTGCCTTTATTAGAACAGTGGCGTGCTGCTTTAAAACCTTCACTACTATTTTGAATTACACCTACAAAGATTGTTTTTTCTCCCTTTTTCGGTAGGAGGATATGTAAATGTTCAAAGCAAGACAACCAGAAACTATGCGAACACCCAGAGCTGATCCCTGAGGTTGCCAACGCCAATAGTGTCTTTAAAGAGATTCCTCGCGATGTTAAACAAAACATGTGGCGACCTCGAATTACAACGATTAATCATTGGGGCATTAAGTCGTGCCAACTGCCAAGTTTCTTCAGTAGGAAAGGGAAATCCTATGCTGACCAATGCGTCCTGGGGTTGGTAAGGTGAAAATGAGCCACATCGAAAATTAAGAAGCTGGAATAATTCAGAAAGAGAGTGGCGTCTATTGAAGCAGAAAAGAGAGGAGGATCTGGCTTGTGTTCCTGTATCTTGTGTCGGTCATTCATAACTGATTCATTAGTGCTGGTTAAAAATGGACCTTTAGGGCTCACATGCTGAGAGAGGGTTAGACTAGAGGGACACCATCGCAATATGGTAAGTGTGTAGGTTTGCAGCACCACGATTTCTCGTTACTCATTTTATGATTCTCAAAGAAGTATGACATAGCTTTAACTGCTAGTCAACTTATAGTAACTGGCCAACTGCTGCTTGTACTTATTGTTGTAGTTAGTTGGGCTTTTGTGCTGGAAGGAATTTGCTACTAATTACGTTGTTAGTACCCTTTCTTTCACCTCCGAAGTATGGAGGGGGTATACAGGGAAAGAAGCATCGAATGGATCATTCGCCTTTAGCAGTCTGTTAACTAGCAGCCCTTGATCTTGATCTCACTATTTAACTTCTTTGAAGGATCTTCAAACGGTCATTAGAAGTCATTACTGTAAAAACTATTGAGTATTGAATAAGCTCTTTGTTTTTGGTATCTGGATTTGTGGTCTTCCTTTTTGAGCTTAAGTGATAATGCATCACGTATTTTCTCAAGTTTATTGTATGATATGGAAAAGAAAGTAAAATTTTCTTTTGAAATTTTTTGTTACTGCTACGAGTTGAATGACATGGCTCGTCTTTTAGCTTTGTGGAAAAGATTAACAATAGAAATCTCTAACTGCATTTGCTTAAGCATACTGAAAATATCATACAGTGTCGATATTTTATGGACTAGTACTGTACGCATGTGTAAATGTTCTGTAAAAGACAGATGGATAACGGGTGATTGTTTCGTAGCATTGTTGATATCATGCCAGTTTAGATAAAGGCTTCGGGTTTCTTTTTTATATGAATTGCATGAAACATGCATCTGTGTTCACCTTGCTAAAAACTTTTATCTATTTTTTAATATGCAACATTCCTCTGAACATTTGGTGTTCTTATTCAAATTTTTGTAGGTATGATCGTCACTTCAGCCCTGATAATATGGAAGGGACTAATGTGTATAACTGGTAGCGAATCACCTGTTGTTGTGGTGCTTTCCGGGAGCATGGAACCCGGCTTCAAGAGGGTGAGTCCTTGGCAGAATAGTCGTTTGATTGTTTCTTCTTGTCATGCAACATGATCTAAGGGAGTCATGCAATATGTTTTCGGAATGTTTTGGTTGGTAATATCTGAAGTAGTTAGCTCTTTGTAGAAATGTATTCTTCACCATTACTTGTAATTTCATCGGTTTCTTATAATTTCTCTGTGTGAATTTGTGCCACCTCAGAGCTGCTGTATCCTTCCATCACCAACCTTCTTTGATTTAGGTTTGATGTACTTGCACTTTATTAATGGCTCCAGACTTCAAGTCCCTGCAAGTTTATGTACCTCATGTCCAAATTGGAATGTATGATGATTGATTGCCCATTCTGTTATTATGGGCACCGCAGTGTCAGTTTTTGTTCTTATAAGCCTCTGAAAGCCCCCTTTTCTGTTCCAATCTTTTAAGTTTCTATGTGGTTTTATGGAATATCTCATTCTTGCTGCTAGCTAATTTCTGTTAAATTAGTTCATGCTAGCATCATATGAGGGAACTTCATTCTGATTTTTCTTCAGTATGAATGGTTAACATTTTAATTTTCTTTGCAGGGTGACATTTTGTTCTTGCATATGGGAAAGGATCCTATTCGTGCAGGAGAAATTGTTGTGTTTAATGTCGATGTAGGTTCCTACACCCAAGCTGCTATGCTGTTAAGTGTTAATTATTTGAGTTCCTTCTTTTTGGAAGTTATACATTTTTTTTTCTGCTTGTATGCATAATCCGTTTCTTCAAATGTAATATCATTCGATAGATTTAAATACGTGAAATTCAGTTTCTTATTTAATTTGATTTTGAAGCATTGTCTTGCTGTTACACAGAAAGGACATGCCAGGGTAAACATACAACTGTTATGAAATTTCGTAGTCTCCATCTTCTGCAGTGTGCCAACTGATTCCTTGTATGATGGGTTTTTTTTAGATGACTTTAGCAGTAATTTTTTGGCTTCTATAGCTCAGTCTTTTCTTTGTTTGCAAAGTCCAAGGCGAGAAGAATAAGCACTCTAGTTTAGAATTTAGATAGTGACTCTGTCAGTATAGCATGTTTTTGGCTCATCTGACAGCATTACACAACTCTGGGTACACGTCTTTGTATTTTCTTAGAAATGAAATGATGAAGAAAGAAAAGCAGAGTATTTGTTAAATTTAGGATGTCTTGCCTTAGTGAAGAAATTCAGCTAAATGACATAAGTGATGTCAATTACCTTAGGCATATAACTCTTCCAGAATTTTAACAGTCGAGTATTGGTCTATGGCTTATTCCCCATAATGTGATTTATGAATTGGTATTGTTTATTGATGTGATTATCTCCCTTCTTTACTAGACTTGCCACATTTGCCGTTTGGACTCTTGTAATATGTCTTGCTAATCTAACTTTTCCTTATTCTTGTTTTCTTGCGTAGGGACGTGAAATCCCCATTGTTCATCGGGTAATTAAGGTAAGAATATTGTAAATCCTTTTGCGTTGAACTTTTCACATTGAATGTTAGCTATCAATTTTTTTTCCTTTTTTTTTTTTTTCAATATGGTGCTGACATTTGAGAAGTTTCTAGATAAGTTTTTCAGTCATAAATTAGTGCAGTCCATGAACCTAAATATTTTAACAGCATCAGAATATCTGATGGGGAGGTATTAGAAGCATTTATCATATAGGAAAAGGGAAACAATGACAAACATCATAATATCGAAGTCACCATAATATGCATGACTGATGGTGGGGTGCATGCGAGCGTGTGTGGTACTGGTGGTGGGGACCTTGGGAAGATCTTAAAAGCATCTGTATTTTCAAAAAGGAAACGATGGCAACCATCGTTGTTGCAATAATCTGCATGATATATCTAGTGACTAGTCCTTAAAGCATATCACTCATTTCATTACTCCCTCTCTCTCTCTCTCTCTCTCTCTCTCTCTCTCTCTCTCTCTCTCTCTTTCCATGTGTGTGTGTGAGTGTGGCATGTGGCAATCGTAATAATTGGGTATTGAAAGGATGTCCAAAACTCATCCACTTAGCTCCTGCAGTCTACACCGAAGCAAAATTCTGGAGTTAAAACTACATTAACAGGATTTGGGAGAGAATTCTAGATAAACACCTCATAGACAAAATGAACCTTTTCAATTTCGACAATTATCTCTATCACTCCGTCCATAGAGTACAGGGCCTTTGCCCCGAACATAGATTTATCTGGAAAGTGGATTGTTCCCGTACGAGGATTGGGAAGAAATTGCAGTTCGCCCCATACCCTATATTATGGTAAGATAGGGGTAAGTTTCTGAAGTGTACAGCATCAAACTTTACTTGTTTCAAGTGATAAAGCCACAATGGAATATAATATGTTTTTTAGAATCTTCATTTAAGACACATATCTAGGTGCACTTGGACTACTTTTCTTGATTTGTACTTCAAAAGGTACTACTCCATTCATTTTTTAGTCAAACGCAATTAAACTCTTTTTATCCCAAGGTAGAAGTTAAAGAAATAAAAATTTAGGACATGCTTTGGAATGCTAAATTCACTATTTTTTAAGCGGAGATAAATAGGAAATGCTAAGTTAAAGAAATAAATAGGAAAAGTTTGTGAAACGCTTAGAATGCTAAACTCACTATTTAGAAACGGAGATGGAGAGTCAAATGCTTTGCTAGGTTTTTTGTGTCTCTTGATATTAACCCTAGAAAATCAAGAGCCGATTTGGAAAACAGCCCAGGTACCTAGAAGAGAAAACATTCGTGCCTCCAAAAGCTACCTAATAGCTTACAAAATGGCCCAGCGACTTCAGGAATGGAGGGAGGGAGGGAGAGTATCCAATCATACTAGTTAACTAAGCTTCCAAGTAAGGCATGCAGTTTTGAAACACTCTCAAGAAGTCTGTCAATGTTGCAGCTATGAAGGGTTGAGTTTGTTGCCCGGTCATGGAAACTCTATCATTAAATCTTTACTTTTGAATTGTAGGTTCACGAGCGTCAAGATACAGGAGAAGTCGATGTCCTCACGAAAGGTATCACTCTGCCCAATCTCCAAGTTAGAAGTTAGTCTCAGCTGAAGAATGTTTCAGCTGACAAGAAGCTGATAAATTTTATCCTAGTAAGAATTCCTGTGAACATTTATTTGGACCTTTAGGCTGTGTTTGGATGTGGGATTGTGGAGATTTTTTTGAAGGCTAAAGAAAAGGTAAGGGATTCTTCTTGGAGAAAATGTAGTAGCCTCCTTATCCGTATTTTCCCTTCAAAAATGCCTCCACGAATCCAAGATCCAAAAACAGCCTCAAAGAAGTCAAAAAACAAGGGGATCCTAGAGGCCACAACAAAATCTCAATAGTACTCTCACGCATACAACATCATGATCCTAGAGGTTGGAGTACTTATATTTGCCCAAGGCTTTGTTTTTTCCAGAACATTGGGTTCTCTATTTTTGTTGTTAAGCAATGCTCATTCATTTGATGCACTAGTTTTCATCGTGGTGTTGGTTGACTTTATCAGGAGATAATAATTACGGTGACGATAGGCTTTTGTATGCGCAAGGCCAGCAATGGTTGCAAAGACACCATATCATGGGGAGAGCTGTTGGGTAATAAACCTTTGAGCTTTTAGCTATCAATTTCCTTTTCTGGCAGTCAGAATAGCATTTGTTAGTTTTGTGCTAAACTTTTTTGACTTATTGATTCTTCTCGACAAGACAAATTGGAAAAGTAATGCTGTGTTTGGATGAGTTTTTGAGGAATTTTTTATGAGATTAATCCTTCGAGGTAGGGGTAATGAGTGGAGAGAGATAGAGATAGAAATAAGAATAATGATTGGAGATAGGGATAATGAGTGGAGAGTAATGATTGGAAGTAGGGGTAATGATCAATGTTTTTAAATCGGGATACGTATTGTGTATCGTTTTTTCACTTGTATAGTTCGTATTGAGATATGTATCATGTATCTTGAGATACGTTTGTTGGACGAGTAGGAGTTTCTATTGTGTAGTTGGACAATATTTGTGGAAGGAGAATCTAACAACCCAGATCCTCAAGCACCACGATATTAAAAAGACCACAATCTGTCTTTTATTCCAATAAGGTAAATTAACAATTCACTCTTGCAGCAACTCGGACAAGCCCGCACCACCGGTACTTGACCCGCTAACCAACTTGCAACCTGGAGTCCAAAAGACCCCAGGAGTGTGTGAGACATAATAATGTGTACAATATCAACACTAAAATAACTGCATAACATCAACCACCACGTATTAACACCAACCACGAATATAACACATTCCACATAAATGGAACCACATATCTGGTCCTCCTCAGTATATGACGAGTGACGTACCACCTCACTAGCCTCACCACAGCCCATTTGATCAACTTGTTTTTTGGCGTAGTTTATTAGCCTAGTCACTCCATCACATACCAAACAGTTCCACGACATACAATCACCGCACATAACACAACTAACAAGAACTCAACATTAATATTGTACAAGAAATATGTTTCTCACTCACCCTCAAATCACCTTGAATATCACACATAAGTTCATCTCCGGAAGCCTCTGCTATAGTTTCAGTGTCTCTTTTTTCAGTTCCCTTCACTGTTTTCCTTTTGTTCTTGGCTTTATATTCATTCATACAATTGCTAAGCAACCTACACCTATCACTAGCAGCACACACGCACCCAACAAGAGCTACACGTGCACGTCCTTGTCAAACATATCAACTCTTATATCTATCTATTTTTGTTTCATAAAAGTTAATTCCACAAGACAAGTCAAACCCAACTCTTCATACTCACTAATGATAGAATAGGTTTTGTTATAAGAAATAACTCTCTTTTTTTTTTTAAGTACGGTTTATTACAGAGAATACTAAAGACGAGTGGGGAAGGAGAGTATTTGTATTGCATTTGAACTTAAACTTTTTTTTGGCTTGGTACAAAATTGGTTGGAACCCATCCCTATTTGTACTACTTAATGGAAGACTCTAGTACAAAGATATTTTCATACAAGATAAACTTTGAGGTAATTTTAGAATTATACATGAGACTAATTCTCACAAAAAAAACTCGAGATATTTCACACGGATGTTCTAGAGCTTCTAGAGCTAGATATTTTAAAGTTTTGAAAAATTAGATATTTATATATTTTTCGATAATATCTATCATATTTGAGTTTTGTCAATTTGAACTTTGTCAAAATACTAAATTTTAGTTATGTTTCAACAACGTTAATCATAATTAAAATATAATTAAGAAGTAGATACACCTAATAACACCAACAAACTATGCTTACATTTAAAAAAAAATTAAGATGCAAAATTTCAAGTCTCTCAACTGGGACCTATTACATTAAGGCTTTATGTTTCCTTTGTTAGGAAAAGAAAAGTAAGACAAAATACAGTCGAAGTATGGTTTTTTCTTTTATACAAGACCTACATTGAGGTTGAATTTCTATCAAAGGGTTTGAAAGATGCTATTAGATTAAACGGCTTAGATTAATGCATTTGGGGTTCCGTTTCTTGAAATAAGGTCCGACTTTTTTCGAATAAGTAATCGTAGGATACGTATAGAATTAGGATACACATATAAATTGTAGGATACGCAGTCGTGTCATATGATTTTTATACAAAAATGGTACATGATGGGATACGTATCGTGTATCGTAGGTTTTTAACAACTATAGTAATGAGTATTTTTTGAGTTGGAATTTTTTTTCAAAAAGGAAATGAACAAGGCATAAATTTTTTACTTTTACCCAAATAGTTTGGGAAATAACCACTTTTAAGTAAAAAAAAAAGTCAAAAAAGTCAAAGTCTGACTTTTTTTGGATGCTAAAAAGTGGTTATTTTCCAAAAGATTTGGTTTAAAAGTATTTTTTTTTTTTTTTAACTTTTCCGATTCGTATTGACAAGACGAATCGGAAAACCAAAAAAGTGAGGCGCAAAACTCACAAACACAAAAAAAAATTCAATAAGGACAACTAAAAATTATAGAAAAAGTTAAGTGGAATGGGGTAATTCTTCTATGTTTTTGATGCTTTGGATTATTGGTTTGTTAATGTCTGGGAAGAATGCATCTCCTGAGCTGCTGCATGACTTCATTGTATTATTGTTAGTTTTTATATTTTCTCCCACGTCTTCTGCTGCTGCTGCATGACTTCATTGTATTATTGTAGTTTTTATATTTTCTCCCACGTCTCCTGCAGGTTCTTACCGTATGTTGGTTGGGTGACTATTATCATGACCGAGAAACCTATCATCAAGGTTGATTTCATCTTTAACTTCCATTTTTTCCTGTTGATTTTTGAGAAACACGTTAGTACGTTACAACAAAATGCTGCATGCTCAAACTCATCTCACGCGTTTCTGAGTCAATATGATATGTTTTGGGAGGTTAAATTACTTCTAGAACTGGTAAAGGATTGTATTATTAGCAGAATTCTTACCGTGTTCTTCTTTTTGCAGTATTTACTTATAGGGGCCCTGGGACTGCTGGTCATAACTTCGAAGGAGTAGCAACTCAAGTTTACCCCATGATCTAAAACAGAAACCCTTCAAATCTAAAACAGAAACCCTTCAAATCTAAGCAGAATTTGTCTTTGTTTGTAAACTGGTTGTTAGCATTGAGACGTTATTTATCGATGGACAAAATTTTGTGCTCTCTCTCTCTCTCTCTCTCTCTCTCTCTCTCTATCTCTCTCTCTCTTTTCTGGGTTTGCATGAGCAATTGCTTTAATTTTGTGGGCCGTGGTGAACATGCTTGTGTGAAAAACTCTCTTGGGTAGTTAACTGTTCGCCCAAAACAAGCCTAGGATCACCCATAAGCAGAACAGCAGTGTTTGTTAACTGGGAAATAGCTGAATGCATGCTTGTTAGAGTTGGTTCCGGATTCATGCAGCTCGTTGCTACGCTATCTGTCAAGTTGTACTTAGAGCTGGACCGAAGATTGTTCGGGTTTGATTTTAAAACTTAAAACGATATTCAATCGAGTCGATCACAAAAAGTGATCTAAAGTAACTTGACCAAGGTTAAGGTTGTGGTTGTGTTGTATAAGTAGAACGAGTCGAGTGTAGCTTGTTTAAACTTTTGGTTTTAAAGCAGAAAGGCACGAAGGAAGAAAGAAAATAGAAGTTGGACATAAAGACAGAAAAGCAATGAGAATTGATGAGTCCTTGAAAAACAAATTTCACGCATTCATTCTGCTCAATATTTATCTAAATTTCTCGTTCCTTTCTCTTAATTTTAAATTTATATACTTAGTAACAAAGAAAGATAGCAAATACATGACCAATTTGTTTGTCTTTTCTTTTTCTAAAGAAATGTTTGTTCGATGGATCTGCCATGGGCGAAGATCGGTTTGCTTTCGCACCTTGAGGCTTTTAAACCCGGTGGAACTCGGACCTCGCGAGCTGTTGATCTGAACCCATGGTAGACTTTTGGTTGTGGCTCTATATGTGAAGCCCGTAATTTGTCGCCTTCATCATCAATGAAAATTATGGCTTTCTATTAAGAGAAATACTACTTATTTACAGAGGTGTTGTAAACTCATGAATGTCCAAAAGTGTTTTGATGATTCGGAATGTTAATGAAATTTTTTCAGGGATAACTCAAACCCGGAAAAATTTCATTAAATTTCTGACAGCACTTTTGAACGATTGTGATTGGTTTGTGACGTAAACAAACTGTTTACAGCACCCTGTAAATAAGTATTCCGATTAATAAATAACATGAAATTCTAAGATAATAAGACAAAACACAAACAGCAAGAGAGAGAGAGAGAGAGAGAGAGAGAGAGAGACGACTTTCTCCGATATTTCTCTTCTTCTGCGCAGACTTTGAGTTGATTCTTCAATTTGCGGCATTTGCTCTCGGGGTCTCAAACCCTAATCCATTCCTCCGACAATTCTCACCCACCCTTTTCACCAATTTACAAACCCAGTTTCACCCCTCTGACTATATATCTATGTATTGATTTTGCAATTTCTTTCGAGGGTTTGTTCGTTCGTTGCAAATCTGGGGTTTTGGTTATGGACGGAAACAAGGACGAGGCACTGAAATGCCTGAACATCGCCCGCGGCGCGATCGGATCCGGCGACCGAACCCGTGCCCTGAAATTCATCGCCAAAGCCCAGCGACTCGACCCCTCCCTCTCCGCCTCCGATCTCCTCTCCAATCTCGACGCCCAGCCAGGACCCACCACCGAATCGCCACCGCCGCCTTCGGCTCGGCCTAGGGTTAGGGTTTCGGCATCCGGGTCTAAACCGGAATCATCTGATTCGGCCACCTCTGTCGCGTACACCGAGGAACAGATCTCGATTGTGAGGGAGATCAAGAGGAAGAAGAATTATTATGAGATTCTGGGTGTTGAGGAGAGTTGTAGCGTCGAGGAGATCCGGAAAGCGTATCGAAAGCTTTCGCTGAAGGTTCATCCGGATAAGAACAAGGCTCCGGGGGCGGAGGAGGCGTTTAAGGCCGTATCAAAGGCGTTTCAGTGCTTGAGCAATGAGGAGAGTAGGAAGAGGTACAAGCTTGTGGGATCGGATGAAGAAGTTTTCGAAAGACGGGCTGCGCCAAGGCGTGGTGGGGCGCAAGGGTTTTTTGATGGGGATGTTGATGCTGAGGAGATATTCAGGAACTTCTTTTATGGAGGTATGAATCCAGCTGGTAGAAATACACAGTTTGGTAGCTTTAGCTTTGGACCTGGTATGGGTGTGAGGATGGGGAATAATAATAGAAACAATAATAATAATGGGAATAATGGGTCTGTTGGACTTGCTAAGGCTTTGATTCAATTGCTGCCTGTGCTTCTGATTCTGGTGTTTAGCTTTATGCCGTCGAATGATCCAGTTTATTCGATTTCGCGTCAGTATCCTTATCAGTATAGGTTTACGACGCAAAAGGGTGTTAATTATTATGTGAAGTCAGGGGGGTTTGAGCAGCGTTACCCTCCTAATAGCCCTGAGAGGGTGAGGCTTGAAGAGCAAGTGGAAAGAGATTATGTTTCGATTCTTGCCCACAATTGCAGGCTTGAGTTGCAGCGTTTCCAGTGGGGATATATACGAGAAACACCGCATTGCGACTCATTGAAGCAGTTTGAGGCCGTGGCAGGATGACTTGATTCGAGGTCTGAATTGGCTTCTTATGCTTTGCTTGTTAGTTTGACATGGCTTTCTGATGGTTTTAAGGTGCAGCTTTGATTTGTACTGTGGATCACTGGATTGTTTATTGAATAGTTGCATAGGTTTATAATTGTTTCCTCTTTTGGATAAAACTGGAATCTTGCAGATGGAGCGTATAGGTTTTGTTCGAAGTTAATTGGACTTACGGTCTATATATGTGTATGTATTCATGCTAGTAACGAATAAATATGTGCCATGGAGTTCTTCATCAAATTGTTGATCTTACTACTGTGTATGTTATTTCAGTCTTTCTAAGAATTCGGGTGCACTATAGGTTCTTAGTCGCTTAATTACACCAAGCACTACATCCTTAAATGACTTATGTTTTGCGCATTTAGAAGATTGAGGGTGAGTTGTTTCTTGTTCGTCAGCGGCGAGGAAGGAGGGAGACGCATGGTGTTCTTTGAGATAGAGCATGTGAGGTGGGCAGGTGCCAGGTAAGGGGGTAACTGTCCAGGCAGTAATCAAAAGAAGATGATATTTTTCATAGTATCAGGGAGCTCCTGAAATGGTGCCCCTTCCACCTTAGGAGCATGCTCTTTTGCTCCCAACTTAGGAGCTCGACGGGAGCCCGCTCTCATGTCAATGGGAGCACGTTGCTTACGAAGATGGGAGCTTTTGTTCGATCCTTATATAGAAAAAGAGGGATGTCATTTATCACTTGGCTTTATAAATTGGTCTTCGATTTAACTCATATATGAAATTATGAAGCTCAAGTCATGATATCTTGAAAAGAAAACCATATATTGTAATGCTATCTATTTCTTACACTTATGGTAGACTTGGCCGATGTTTTTAATCCCTAAAACGAATGTACTTTTAAAGTCATATGACTCATCTTCCATGCTACATAATTTTCGTGACATATGTAACCGTTCACGTTCCCTGCCTTAGGAGCTTTTATATTCGCCCGCTCCGGCATGCGCACCCACTCCTGCCTTGTGCAACTAAGGTCTTTTCAAATATGGAAACAGATAGCTGGCCTAGGTGGGGTTGTAGTGGACTGGAGGAGATCTCATGGTGTACCCATTTTTTTTTTTCACCGTAAGGAATTATTGGAGGTGTAATTCATTCTGTTTAGGCCAACAGCCAAAGGCTCCAAATGAAGTAGGATGGCATGGATTGGGACTGGAGCATAGTGTGTAAAGTCCCTATCGTAATTACATACACAAGAAGAATAGGGTATATTACCAGCAATACAGCATGAAGGAATTTCTGAGACTGCTTTTTTAAGGCACATGGTATCTCCTCTCTGAGCAAATGGAAGGATATTTAATTTCATTCAGTATGTGATATAACAACTTTGTCATGTGCTTTCGTGTTTGCTCCCTGTTTTATGTCAATTTCCAATTACGTACAGACCAGTGAAGTGCCATGCAATCGTTCCTAGTCTTTTAGAAAAACTGTTTCTGTAAGAATCAATTTGCGAATGGCAATTGTGAGCATGATGTCAGTATGTGCCATGGGTTGCTAAAATTCCACCTTATTTTTTGGGTAGCGGCAGCATCTTCAAATTTCTTACTTATCACACCATTGCCATATATGTGCTTTCAAGACCAATGTTGGGGACCTATGCGGTCCAAATTTCAAGCTACTTAACTATATTTTGTTTCATATGGCACCTATTCCTATTGTTGCTATTATTGAGATTCTGGTTATCAGGCTGGGTATTCAGTGGCTCCCTTTATCAAAATATATCCATGTGTAGATGGTCAAATTAAGAGCCTCTTGTTCAGGGTTTGTATCTTGGCTCGGTTTCATAATACTAGCATTACGCCAATCACGCCCGCACAGAAAGACGGTTTTCTGTTTTCGTATTTCATAATACGCCCGCACAGAAAGACAGTTTTCTGTTTTCGTATTTCTTCCTTTCCCTTTCCTTTTCTATTTTGGGTGAAGCACTTAGGATGGTTTGAAAACTGTCAGGTTTTAGATGCGTCGTCCTAAATGTTTTAAACTTCCTTATAAAGTGGAAACATGTGAAAAATGAGCATCCTACATTTTCTTGTGACACGATGTTTAGTATTGTGGAGTACACCGAGCCACATGGCTACAGAAAGCTTGTTGCGGTTGGTGCATTTTTTTTATAGTCTTTGTGTATTTCTCTAGACTTGTGACCCTAGCTATATGGATGTTAGTCTAGGGCAGCGTAACTTTTATTTTTTCATCATAGCGAAACAAACCCAGTCACTGGGGATGGTGGCCATAACCTTAGTTGACTGAACCCCTTAAATTATGTGCTTCTTCTGTGATTGTTCTGTTTTGTTTGCATTTGTATTTGTATTCTCATAGATTCTTGTCAGGGTTCCGCATATTCAGCATGGGTGATCCTAAAAATTCGTAAAGTTGTATAACTACTAAGAAAAGGTGGTACTATTTGATCATAGGTTTCTCAGTAGTGATAAGAGTCAACCCAATTGTGACATAGGCGGTGGCGGAGCTAGGATTTTTTGTCGGAATGCATACTTATTATATCATGAGATTTTACTTTCCAATACATTATATTTGTACATTGAAATGATTCTAGCCTAATGCAGTTAAAATATACCAATTATTTTGTTTTTTTCTTCAGGCTACTTCAGTTATTACGTGCTTATTTTTTATTTATGAAAGAAATAGGGAAATGAGAATGTAAAATAACCGTTTTTTATTGAATCAAACCAAAATTATTAAGATTATAAGTGTACACGAATAATTATCATTAATATTCAAAATCAATTATATACAAAATAAAAATTTTAAAACTCAAACTCTCGGGGAGCCCGGGCCGGGGCTCCCTCGGGCTCCAACATAGCTCCGCCCCTTGACATAGGGAAATGAACAGAAATGATAAAATCAAGGAGCAAACTCCGTAGTAGTTGCGCACGCTTTGTAACAAAACTATTGAAGCAACTGAATGATGGGTAAAGATGTGCGAGTTACAGCCTTAAGTGAGGAAGATACTTGTGATATTCTCCTCTAGACCTAATATGGATGTTAGGACTTTGGTTCAGTTTCTGCTTCCTGCGATTCTGATTCTGCACTTTCTTGCAGCTTTTCCAGCGGGGATGGCTTGATCCCAAGGTCCAGATCCTTTTGTGATGGTGTTTTTTTGAAACAGTTTCAAGTACATTTTTTATTTATTTTTGTTCAACAAACCTATGTTAGTATTGCATATGTACTGTATCGGCCATCATGGATGGAGAATTGTTTTAATCCAAATTTGTATGATCTGGATGTCAGTAAGTCAAATTGGTTCTCGGTCTATTGGTATTGCTAACTGTTGATCTTACTACAGTCGTAACTATAGGATGCATTTGGCCTACTTATGTGTGTTTTGAGTCATTTCTAACCATGTTGTGAAACATCAGCACGCCGTTAATCATTCAAGCGCTTAGTCTGCTTGAACCTGAGAACTGCATCGGCTATTATTCATTCAATCGTGTGCATTTTGCAGGATTTGAAGAAGAATGATAACCCTGGATGGAGTAACAAGAGTATCAACCAGAACAAATTGCAGTTGAAATTCTTGACCGAGTTCGTTGTTTTCGTAGTGATCACTGATGATGGTTACGCAATATATTCAATAGCATTGTTATTAGACCATATTTTCAATTTGTGCTCACTCTCGGGAACAAAATGTACTTGAGGGAGGATTGATAACGACTGGACTTCGTGATCCAGCTATTTCTCATACTTAATCCATTGGTTGCTCAAGTATCAGTGTATAAAGAGGGAACCCTCTTTTACTTGTTCTTGAATTGTATAATGAGAAGGATCTTGATTTCGTCGAACAGAGATCATTTAAGAAAGCTAGTATGACCAAAAGCAACATACTAATGTACACACAAAACAATCCATGCTTTCGATGGTTCCTCAGCAGTCGCCGCAACGGTAAGGAAGCTTGATTGAATTGACTGTAAGCTGACTGATTGGGACTGATAAACAAGCTCAGCTACTCAGAGAGAGAGTAACAACACGTATTTTATTGAGTAATTAGCGTTTTTTTTGGAGCACGTAAGAAATTCATTAATATCAATAATGATTAGCCAAATCAAATGAAGGAATCAAGTCTAGCCATAAATTGATCAGACTGACAGAAGTCAAAGGCAACACATGTAATGTGTTGATATTCAGTTGTCACAGTAGTTTCACAATTGACGATACTTTTCACAAAGACCGACCGATGCCAACCCAGTGATTAGATGCGAATTGGATATTTTCCAAATTTTTAGTTAGTATTTGGAGTTTGAAAAAGGAAATAAAAGGAAACAGTCATTCTTGGAGCATAAATTGGAGTACAATGTTATTGGAGATATTATATGATCATATTGGAATTGATGGTCTTCTACGTGGCAGTAAAAACATTTGCATTGGGTATTTAGTAATATGTTGAGTCTTGAGAGAGAGAGAGAGAGAGAGAGAGAGGAAAATTGGCCAAAATTTGATGAGAGAGAGAGAGAGAGAGAGAGAGAGAGAGGAAAACTGGCCAAAATTTGATGAGCTGCTAAGAGTTTATTAAGTTTGGTTATGCCACTGTGAGCACTTTTTTGAGAAAACGTTGTTAATTTTAGTAGCTCTATGGTTTTGATTATTTCACTGAGGATGCTCTAAGCTACTATTGTTGGTCCTTATCTTGGAATTGAGTCGTATAGCTTCCCATTTATTATGACTTGGACCTTTTTTGGCAGATATTGGTATACAAACTCCCTTCCCAACTATTTGTTTGGTTATCAACTATTTCTGTCAAGCATGAGATGAATGGAGTAGATATAAGGTGTGGTATCAGAGCACCTTATACCTTCCTCACTCACTCATCGATCTCTTCCTTAACGAAAATTATAATA